>CAXKVY010009982.1:0-22303 GCA_964058915.1 Tetropium fuscum
TCTAAATGCTCATCTATGTGTCGTGATTTGTTCTCTAATACACGCTGTCGTGATGTACAATCTACAGTGCGTTAGAAAAGTAACGTATAAATTCAATATTTCTTAAGACTGACGTTTCTATCTAAAATCCTCAGACAAGGTCGATTTTTATTTTTTTTCCGCTTATTTTAATGTAATATACAATAAGATGGCGCTCTAAGTGTTCCGAATGTGACGTCACCGAATTGTTTTTTAAATGGCAACAATATATTATTCCGGCAGATTCTTGTAGACGAGCTCTTTATGAGTTCGGCAATATAGCAAACTTTATATTTATTTCGAGAAACAGAGGTTTAAACGAATTAATAATAATTTTATTATGGCAACTCTACGCAATATTATTCCTAAACACATTTAATTTAATACGAGCAAAATATTAATAAGATTACAGTAAACAATGAAGAATGAATAACTTAACTCAAGAAAACTAAGAGGAAAACGTAGTATGAAACAAGGAACAAAACAAAGAATAGATAGAACAAGAAAAACAATAGAAACATAGGTATAAATAAATATTAATCTAAATTAAATGTTCGAAATTGCGACCGTTCTCTCTTAAGCACAATTAAGGAAGCACAAAGCACTTAAGCACAAAGGAAGAAATCCAATGGAGTTAAATCAGGCGACCGAGCAAGCTATTCCATAGCCCGGGAACACTTCGTGTAAATATTGACGGACATTTACTGCATAACGAGGGGGTGCTCAATCTTGCTGATACCAGATTTCATTGGCGGCAACGTCTGGATCGTCAATACTTGGGAACAATACGGTAAGTGTGGGGGTTGGGTCGTTGCGGAGAAAATCTAAATAAGTGTCTCCAGTTAAATTTCCCTCAAAGAAATATGACCCCAAAATCTTACTTCCCATAATAGCAGCCTCCCATACAATTATTTATCTGTGGATATTGAGGGTGAGCATTAATTGCCCAATTTGGCCTGTCACTATCCCAGTATCTGATTTTTTTTTGCCGGTTCACACGCCAGGTAAGGAAAACGTAGCCTAGTCCGAAAAATATGTATATATAGCTAATACAGCTGATACTAAATGTTGTTGGGCTTGGGCTGAAAGATTCATATCACCCAAATTTTGCCTAGGGCGTAGCCCGATTATACATTATATCAAATAATAGATATATTATATATTAGATAAAACGATTGTTTAGAATATTTTTCTACGGGTATCTACGTTTCGGTCCCTTTTGGGCCTTTTTCAAAAGTAAATTTTATTTATAATACAGTCAAACTGACACTTACAAATAAAGTCAGACAGTCAAACAAACTGACATGTCCATTTAAAGACTACTTCGCATAGTATTATAAGGTAGAACAGTCAAGAGACCCTATTTAATATAACTTAAAAGTAGGTTGCGCTCATCTTGCGCTAATTGTTGGTGACACCTTCATGATTGTCTGTATTAATCAGGGGCGTGCGGTGAAATTTTAAGTAAGGGAAGCAATTTAAACATACCTATTTTGCTTACATATTTCTTACATATGTCTTTTTATAGCTTTATGCAAACTGTTTGAATCGGAAAAACCAGTTTTATTCCAGAGACTTTTTTCATTTTAAAAAAATAAACATGGCCAACAAAATAATTTACTAATATTTTCACATCCTGATAACCATTTAAATTGTTCGTAATGTTTTCCCGAATAAAAATGCCTAATACAGTTTTTCATTTTTGTCGTCAAATTTTTCATAGGCGGTTTTGCCCTATCATTAGTAATTAATTGAAGCTTATCTGCGAAGTTTAATGATGAAAATCCTTTTATTATTAAGACACACATCAAACATTCAAGTATTTGCATATCCATATCCGTACCTACTATTGTCTTCCATTTCGTTGCTTGACACGACGCAGTCCGACGCATGTATCACACACGGATAGCAGTTACAACTTAAACTTAAAAACAAAGAAACTACTTCAACGATGGCAAGGAATATCCTCTCGCCGCAAAGAAAGAACCTACTGCTATGATAACTTTCGCGGCCGCATAAAGCAGGCGACTGGCTCAGCCAGCCCACGTCTATGCATTCAGCAGCTGATGCATCAGAGAAGCTAGCGGCTGGCATAGGTTCCATTGGATTTTCTACAACTGTGACTCGATCGGAGTCAAAGCCGCATTTGTTATAGGTTAGGGGAAGCTCTGCTTCTATGGACTACACGCCCCTGGTACTGATACAGAATCATAAAGGTGTCATATATTCAAGAATTAAAACTAATATTTGTAAAAGGTGTTAACTTGTAAATTTGAGCATAAATATGTTAAGTGGAGAGTTGAACACACTTTTATGGAGATTTCGCATCTGTAGAAACGTTAATCAGAATTTTCCAAAATATTTATACTGTGGATCAGTATGTCATGACCGTCATGACCGCCATGACCGAAGCAAGAAGCAAAAAAAACGTTCTTTTAATATTACCAAAATGACGGAGAAGTTCGTAGGCATCAAAGAATTGCCAAGAAACCTTGGACTTAGACCGAAAAAAATAAGAAGAAACTGAAAATTTTGCATTTAGGCATGTAAAGTGGATTCAGATTGAGAAGTTTGGAATAACTAAATATCAATCAATTTTTAAGATTTTTCTTGTATTATCCTGAAATGTTAAGTGATGTTAAAAAATGTTGACCTCATGAATGATTTTTCAATGCATCTTAATGCAATATTATATTTAAAAATAACTATAATGTTCTTTGGTAAAAAGTTTCCATGGTTAAAATTTAAATTATATTTCTAAAAAATTAATTTCAGTTATCACCTTTTTGTAATCATATACGAAAATTCTGGAACTCAATAATCGTTATTCAAATTAGTTACTTTGATTGTGGTACTTTTATCAAACAATACGGTTCATTGTCGTACAAAATGAATGTTTCCGAGTTTATTTGTCTGCGGGTAAAATTCTCCCGGTCGCGCCAAGGAAAAAGATAAAATATGTCTAAAAATAAGATCCTCGGTGGTTTACCATTAACAAAGAATTATCCGCAATGTCTAGCATACAGGGTGATGCCAATGAATGTGGTTAAAAGGATAGTCCATACCTGGACCGATTCCTCTAATAACGCAATATACTTGATATCTAATAGCTTGGAATTTGCGATGGTCACCGACTTATTAGATGGTTTCGTGACTTATCCATCGATTGACGCAGAATTGAATTCTAAGCATTAACAACTTTGTACGTTCCTAATTAATTAACTAGCTGATCCGAATCCGAAGGTAGGTAGGTACACATATTTCAGGAAAGCCACATGGCTTAAAATCAATTAAACATGATTTACTATTAAAACTTAAGTTAAAATAGGTCAATTAATGTCGAGAAGTGAAATAGTCGACCTGTTTTTAACGGTTTACTTAATATGCCTGTGAGGGTATATTTCTTGTCGTACCAGACGCACTATTTTTAGGCTCAAAATATCCGAAGGTGCTATTTGGTCTCTCTGACAGAATATTCTCTTAATACGTTTGTTGAACTTTATGTGTGAATCATTGAGTATAATAAGTCATATATCTGGTTCGTGAATAAATAACATGGCTTAAACTTACTTGTTCTACATGGAGAATACTCCTCGAAATGGTCGAAAGCGCCATTGGACACAAAGCATGTGCCGACTGGATCTCTCCTGTTTAGATCTTTTGTAAACCACACGTATCTGGGTGCACAAGCCTGCAAAATAACAAGAAAAAACATTAACGTTTATGGAAATCGTTACACATATTATGTATTGATCAGTATTTAATATATTCAACAGATTTATAACAAACTATAAGGTTATATGTTTTTGTAAGTTTTATATGTTGTGGCAAGTTAAATCCAATTTTAATTCAAATTGCCATTTTCCGCCAAGTCCTAACGTGTTAGATAATTAATTAATTTTTTGCGGTATGTCCACGGTAGGAAAATTCCGTGGACCCATTGCAATCAATAATTTTTGCAATTCATCATACGATGAATTGCAAAAATGTGATGAAAAGCCTCACTTTTTGCGTTATGCGTTGTCACGCCACAACAAGTATTAGCCTTCAGGTTTAGAAGGAACGTACTATTTTTCCTAATATTTATTTCTAGTCTGAAATACAATGAACATTATACATCTATTTTAGATTCTTTTGTGGAAATATATATATATATGTTTTAAAACGGTGTTTAAACAAGTGGAATCAAAAAATTAAAGTGTGAGAAACAAGCCAACCAGAATTTAGCAGATTATTCCAGAAAACAGCATTCCAACCCAGCTTCCTTAGAATGCCGAGGTCCACAAACGAGTACGGAAGTGTTTCAAATTTTGAGTGTTTTGTAATAACGATATACCAAGGTAATAAAACATCAATATTAATACGTCGATTTGAACTAACATTATAAACTACTTATTCTAAATATTAAGTTATGGTAAGACAGAGTAGGCTTATTTAAGAGTATTGAGAATTGATCAAGATTAATATTTCCATAAGATTTTACATAAATTAATGTCGATTACCATGATAACTATTTTTTTCTTTTTTAATACAAAAACAATTTTAAAATCCATATTGCGAATATCACATTTTATAGTATAAATGTAGAATAAATTTTCACAATAACAATAATTGATTTACAAGTTTTACTTACTAACATATTCAAATTTTAATAATACAAAAATTAAACGATTCAGCTTATTTTGAACCTCCTCTGAAGTGAGTGATTTTCATGCTCTAAAGAAATGTTTTCATAAAAGTCAAACTAAAATAGGAATAAGTAAAGCACAACTGTTTCAATTATGTATTTATAAATCCAGATATTTTAAAATTATTGTCTCTTAGGAATTTTAAACATTTAAAACAGAATCTTCAGGACTGTAACTATACAAATAGTAAGTACCTTCAAACCTATATTATATCAAATTCTATCATTTTAAATAATTTATAGTAAAATCATTGTTTATAACGTATTCCTACAAAATTTATAATATAAATTCACATTATAATAACATTATTCACAATATATATATGGTACCATATCGTAAATGTAAAAGTATAGGTACTGTTTGAACTTGATGAATGCTATACTCGTATGTATTTCTATTTGATGTATCTAATTGTTATATTTACTGTATAATACGCACACTACGACACAATACCGTATTGCATTCCATGTTTTACGTATGAAGATTTAGATTAATGTTGAACTTCGCTGTAGCCATGCACATTCCTTTATTATATCCTTAATTAGTTATGAGTAATGATGATACTACAATGGATATTCCTAGTAGAATCTTGCTGAAGCGTGTCGATCGTCAATGCTTGAGCCCTCAACTGAAATTGACTTTCTTTGTTAATATCTGATTTAGTAACGTCTTCATGGAACACACGTCTCAACGACCGATCGGCTTTATATGTTTATTGTTTTGATGTTTTGAAATAGCGCCACTCATAAAATTATGTGCCCTTTTGTAAGACACATGTGAAAATTGTATTCGTTTTATAGCTGCAGACACTATCTCTGGCTTGTTTCTGTTCGCAACAGAGGCGGCGATAAGCAGTATTATTTATATGCACATTTATGTATGTATAATTAAAATAAATGAGCATCCAAAATGTTTACGCAAAAATATATTTTAATAGCAAAACTAAATACGAGAAGAAATTCTTAAACCCATTCTAAATACACTAAATTTTCGGATATTATGTCTTTTAAGAAAGCCAAATATGATAAAGGAAATCACATGCTGGCTCATTGTATCATATAATACATGGACAATGATTTAGATTACCATAACATTGTTCATTTTATCATTAAACATGTTTCTGTGGATAAGATGCAGACAAGGCAAAGATCTGAAATGCTCCAAACCTAGATTGGGACAATTTAGACAATGTTCACTGTCGAACAGTATAGAGACAGACTCGCTAGAAGCTAGAAGGTCATCTACTAACTAAATCTTACCCAGTGGCGGCTCGTAGGTATTTTCAGAGAGTGGGTACAAAAAATAAATATAAAACCTAGAAGTCCGCAGCAAAACTAATTAAACCCATATAAATACCTGAATTTTTCGAGACTTCTCGTCATGACCTCGCAAGGCTAATGCGAACGCTCCACAAAACTATACACATGATTAGACGACACAAAATTTGACGATTTGTTACACCTGTTTATTATGTTCTAACTTATGGCGCAAAAAATGCACTATATAATTGTGCACGTATGTCAGTTTTTCCTAAATTCCTAAGTCCATATATGCTTTTAGATGAGACACAAAATTCTCATGTTTTTTTGCCCTATCTACTACGTGTTTCAAATCGTCAAGTCAAGTCAAGTAGGTATTCGGTCCACGCTGTAACCTGATTAACCTCTGTATTAAATATTAAACAAACAAAACAAAACTGTTTATTTGCCAACGAACAACCACATATCCATTCATATTTGGCGTATATGTTTTCAATAAAAACTCTCTTATATTTGCTCGTTTTACTCTTAGGTTTTAAATTAATAAGTAAATGAGGAGTAGGCATACTTTTTCTTTAATTAAACGTTTCTGAACAAACGGCACTAGTTTGTTTTTAACAGATACTAAACTATTATAAATAATTCTGTATCTGTAATTTCTGTATTCGGATAAAGTACAAATAATTAATAAACACAGTAAATCGAGCAATAAAGACAACAATCTGCACAATCAGATTAAAACTATTCTGTATTGTCACTATACTATCTAGTCCTAGCCGGAAACGATTTTAAAACCGGTAAACTTATAACAAAAGTTTATTTACACCCTATAATACAATAGTATCTATACTATTTTCTTTCTGCGTCACAACTCTCGATCTCGCGACGAAAGAAAACCACGCTTCAGACGACCTCACATCACTAAGCCTAAGGGAAGAATGAAAGGTGTCTCCCGGCCGATCTAAATCGCTGAATTTCGTTACGCCGCAGAATGGCGAATGTCGTAAAATGATATTTTACGATGACCGTATTTGGAGTCAGATTTTTGTGTTCCTCGGAAATAAATTTTGATATAATCTGGTTCGTGAGGACTGGATGTTTTGCGGAAATAAGTTTTGAGTAGTTTTTCGAAACCGATAATAAAATTGCAATTAAATGTTTAATTATTATAGCGTCATATAATTCTTCGTGACATGCACAAATGAAGGATGGGCACATGCCCTTGTGCCCCTTAGAACCAACCGCCACTTGTAAGATTCTTACCTTGTTCTGTTGTAAAGAAGTTGGTTTTTGTATTAACTTTAAAGTAATACCTGCCTTGTCCTTAAAGCCTTCAAAACGTTACAGAATATACTACCGCGAAATCGGGAACGGTAAGGTAAAACTAAAACAGTAAACACACTGTCAAGTACTCCAAAGTGCGCCTCAAAGCCCGGCGAAAATCACGTGTTATTTTCGACCTCTCGTGGAGGGGCAGCAGAAGAACAATAGCGATAGCGTATTATTTATTGGCATGTATTACGATTTAGAAGCCTGGAAATTTCAGCTGCACTGTGTTATGGTGGTGAAATTTCAGCTGCACTAAGTTATATTGCAATAATACATAGGTAATTGGAAATTAGTTTATTAACGACTGTTTATTTAGGTTAATAATAATTGACCGAGTAGTACGTATCAAAATATATAGTGTAGGTCAAGATTTACAGTGAGGCTTAGCCTCAGTTGCTTCATGCGACGCCACTGTATCTAACATAAAAAGGAAACACATTTATTTAAGAAAATTTAATTATATTATTTTGGACTTGTATATATATTTGTATATATATTGTATTGCTATATTTTGCAAAAGTTGGTTTTTAAACAAAAAGAAATTCATTTGTGCAAGATTTTTAAGGTCAAACATTACCCATACAAGTGCTTTTTGTTGCCTCTGCAAAAAAAAATGGAAAGGTGGCAAAAGTCGTAAAGTAAACAATTACCGTTATTTGATTAAAAAATACTGTAACTATTATTATTAATTGTTTTTGTTTTAAATAGTAAACTTTCTTATCCCTTAAAAAAAGGGGTTCTGTGCGTGTTCTACATCATCAAATTACGTTATTAATTTTCATAACATTGCTTAAGCCTCTAAATAAATAATGTAACAATTTTGATGAAAAGTGTACACCAACGTATACTAAATTTAGATGCCATGTTTTATGTCGTATAGTCTAAAACACGTGTAATATGTCATATTAAGATAAAATCTTAACTGTACACAACTGGAATCACAGATTACAATTCTTTATCTCTGTTGAAACTTTCTTCAGCAGAGAAGCTTACCTTTTAAAATCTCTAATACTTAAACATCAGCTTATCAAATGGGTGGTAGATAGATTTAGTTAATACGTAAAGCAAAGCATAAACTAATTTCGTTTTTAAGTGCATTCTGGCGCCTATCGCTGTTACACCGACTGTGATTTAGAACCGGGTAGAAACGATTTAGTACCAGTAATACAAAAGTTCTGAGTATCCCGTTATTCGTTAATAATTAGGTGTTTATAGTGTTAACTAAAGTTTCTTACTAAACTACGACTCATTATTACCAGCGTATTATTTTAACAACTTAAAACTAAATCACTTGAATCACAGATTTATTACGAATAAATATGTATGTACACAGGTGCCTATCGACATGTAAAATATAAATATTATACTGATTTTTTACCCACTCTTATTGACCCATTTATTATAACTCTTCGCTACGAAAATCGAATAGTATATTGCATTTAATAGGGAAAAACTAAAATGGCCATTTTCTTCAAACATTTTTGTACCATAAAAATCCATAAACTTTCAAAATATCCGTCCGTCCGTTTATATAAATCCGTCGACCAATAAATAGCTTACTTACGGCGTTGAAGGTATGAAACCACCGGATGGTGGACATTTTTGCCGTTTATGGTCCGAAACGACTCAAAACCGGTGTCTCCGGAGTTTTGGGGTGCAAAATAATGAATTTTCTGTCAAAATAAAATTCCAACATGGTGGTTCCAAGATGGCCAACATATTTGCTATTTTTGGTCTGAATTGATTAAAAAACGGTGGTGTCTCGGGAATATTCGGTCGCTGATCACAATTTTCAAGATACCGGACAATTTAATCAAGATATACGATTAAACAATATTCAAGATGCCGGACATTTTTGTCATTAATGCTCAGAATAAACTCAAAATCGGGTTCTTGGGATATTTGGGGTCGCTAATCACGAACTTTTTATCAAAACTAAGAGTCAAGATGACGTATCCTTGATGGCCCTCGAATTTTGCCATATAGTCAATAAATAGCCCAAATTATTTATAAGTGTTTTGATACCTTTGTCATTCATAAATCAATAATCTGACATCATACCTATAGCACAGTCGTAATGTTCAGGACTCATAGTCTCTCTACATAAGTACTCTCTAGCATATTATTTTCTGTCCTGTGTGCTGATGCAGGGCATATTATCAATCCCAAGATAAAATACTCACTTTTAATATATAATATATTATATATCTACAATATATTACCTAAATTATACAGATTCGTTCTGGACAATATTGTAATCACATCCCGAGCAGTGAGAAAAGTGCTGATCACTTCTCCATTTCCGTAGGCGATCACGTATACTACGCACAATCTATATTTTATAATAATAATATGTATAGTATCTCTAACCTTCATTCCAACCGCAATGGTTATCCCAGAAGTCAGACACTTGTGCGGTTGAGGGGGCGACATATTATTATTTCGCCGGCCGCTTGTACTACCAGAGTCGACAGGTTGATAAATTCTAACTACCATTCAGTGCAAGAATGAGGGCAACATCAGATGTTTGGGATAAATTATTGAAAATTTATTTTGCTTCAGTAGGGAATTGGACCAACTGTTGCTAGGTGATCGAGCCGCAGAGCTCTTGAGCTTGCGCGCTAAACCGCTCGACTACCGGATGCATAATAAATAGTTAAATACTGAGTTTTTGTAGTATTTTGTATAATGACATATACAAAATCATACACAAATATAATAACGGACCAAGATTTGATCCTTGAGGGACATCTGAAAATGGTCACAAGCCTGCAGGCCGTGAAGTTTTTAATATTCCTGTCTGCTGTCCGATTTCAATGAGTATCGTAAAGGCCAAATTTTTTTACGTTATTATTCTCGTTAATAACTAATTATATTACTGGACAAACTCATTATTCTAGCTGTCAACTATTTGCGGATGACTTTCATGTTCAGCAATCCTGCGGGCTACTAGTATAGAGAAATGTAGTCAGAGATAACTAAACAATATTTTTGGCCTTCCCAACAAATTCCTACTTGATGGCTTTGGGTTTTTTTAATGATTTGTGAACGATTTGAAAAATGGTCCAAGGATTAACCCTTGTGGTACCCCTGATAATGCCACATATTGCTTACTGTTTGATATAGAGCAGTATGTTTGTGTACCCAAGGGTATGCTGGGAAAAGAATTGTGTTGATTATATAACTAATGAAGTTTTCAAAATTTATATAATTCCTGCACTGAATATTGGTTTGGATATACCAACATGAGAAATCAATCCTAGGTGAAAATGCAGCCGGCAAAATAATATGCCGCCTCCTCTACCGCATAGTCTCTTGACTTGTAATCATTGTGGTTGGAATTATGGCTAGAGATGTTAATAAAAACGATTAAAATAATTTGCAAGCTGAATATTCAAACGATTTGGACTAATGTTTTGCTGGGGAATGTATTGAATTCAAATATTTTGCTGAAAACATAGAAAGAAGATATTTACGAAATACCATTAGCCAAGAAGAACTTAATAATATCTGTGCTATCAATAACTCATTATTTAGCTAGTGTGCTTGATTTTACTGGTATTTTAAAGTAGTTTCGACAGTGAGGAATCCAGAAAACGTAAAAAATATGTTTCATCTACAAAATATTTTTTATTGTTTGTTTTTTCGTGGGGTTGCTTAACTCGCTTACGCTCGTTTCACTCTCACAAACTTAAACTTCCCCACATATCCAAATTAAATATAATTTTTAACACTTGTATCATAAATAACTATTATTTCAGACGATGACATGAAATAACTTTCCATTTAATGTTTTTTTTCGCTTATGTGTATGTCATATATTATATATTGTTTTTTCGTGGGGTTGCTTAACTCGCTTACGCTCGTTTCACTCTCACAAACTTAAACTTCCCCACATTTCCAAATTAAATATAATTTTTAACACTTGTATCATAAATAACTATTATTTCAGACGATGACATTAAATAACTTGTTTATCTTTCCATTTAATGTTTTTTTTCGCTTATGTGTATGTCATATATTATATATTGTTTTTATATTATATTATTTTATGTTATAGATAAAAACTTTAAATGGCATTTTAAAAGTTTTGCAGCAAGAGGGGAGGGGGGCTGTAATAAAGTTGCCTATGGGCGAAAAAAGTAATAATTCGACTCAAGGTCCATATATTTAAGCGAATTATGTAGATATGATAAATATTTTGCCTTTTGACTCATCTGTTTCTGGCGTTAAACTACCCATAAACACATAATAATATTAATATTGCAAATTAATTTCAAGAGTAGTTAATTCTTTGTTTAATTTTGCGTAAAGATTTACCAGGATAATTGCCAATAGTTGTAGAACAAACTCTAAACTAAATTGTACTTGAACTCATTTATAACCCCAGCTGTAGATTAATTAATAAAAGAGTGTTATTTACTCTTTCCCGCAGCAGCGAATAAGAATATAAAATCATTTTAATTCAACGTAATGAAATCGTGTTGGTAGAGCATATAAATTTGTTTTAAATAGGGTACAAATAGCTGCCGCATGCGTCTGTTTTATAAATAAACCTTCATTAAATGCAAAAGCACAAACAAATTTTTATTATCGGAACAATAAATAACTTTAGCCGTGATAATATTATTTCATGGCGAAAGAGATCCGAGCACCGGGGTTCAAAGGGTCATTGCATTTGTCTCTAGATGAAAGGAATCGTCATGGATCACTTTGTCAGATACACATAGTATGATACAAATGACTGTTTTGGTAGAAGACGCGCCGCGCCGTGCCCGAACACAACAATGCACTCTTTGGCGGCGAACCAGCCTTGTATGGGGGGTCACTTTAAGACATTTTGTACTCTTTGCAGTAAACTATGCCAAAGACGGTGAAAATCCCGACGTAGATACCTGCTTACATTACTTCTGAATTAATTTCTTACAACACTTTTAACAGCTTTCCGAATACCGCACGCAGGCGGATGGAGATAAAGTTAATGCAGGACATCAATAATTAATTCCTCAGATGTTGCAAAAATGTACTTACCTACTTCACTGGAAAGCGTTTTCTCGTAAACGAGTCAGATTTTATGTCGATATGCGTTTTGGGTTAATAGGATGTTTAAGCAACTGCAACTATTTATTGCAAGAGGTGTGAAATAGTTAAACATTTTTTACACGAGTTTCCATACATTATTTTTTTCCTCTCAGTCATAATTTTCAATAGCACCACATGTTAAAGGTGCTGGATATATTGGTACGCCCCATTCCAAGTTCATTACTTACTAAGTCTAATAACTTTCTCTATACAAGGTGATTAAAATATAGCTATATAGGCTCACACATGGCGCTACAAAATTGGCAAGGGCGTGGAGTGATCTGAAGTTATTTAGATTTAGTTCGCACCGTTTTGTGTACCTATATATATATATAATTTATATATATATATATATATATATATATATATATATATATATATATATATATATATATATATATATATATATATGTATATATATATATATATATATATATATATATATATATATATATATATATATATATATATATATATATATATATATATATATATATATATATATATATATATATATATATATATATATATATATATATATATATATATATATATATATAAATACATACATACACACACACTCGCTGGTAGGTAGGTACACAAAACGGTGGGAACTAAATCTATATAACTATATTTTTGAGGGAAAAAATGGTACCTACACCACCGCTGTATTTCAAATTAAACATATTTTTGAGTTCCTTGTTCAAATTAGAATAAAAAAGGTATGTTGTCTGCTTCGTTATTTCTCTCGGATGCTTCGTTTCTGAGAAAAAAATCCTTTCCCTTTCTGATGTCAGATAAAATTAAATAATTTTATTGGACTTTTCGGAATTTTTCACAATAATTCAAATAATTCACAATAATTGTTCGAATAAAATTGTTAACCTCCAACATCTACACATTTTCTGCAACGACAAACAACAGATTGAACTGTGCTTTACATCTGGAGCAAATGATACATATACTCTATTATGTATATGTATACCCCGCTTTTTATAAATCCATCCATCCACCCAAATATCTCAGTTATTAATAGCGAGATTTTCTTCAAATTTGGGTGGTAATTGTATGTTGGAAAAATAAAATATTTGGCATAGTAAACATTTTCGTTTTCCATTGGCGTGCGGTGTTAGATTAGGGGTTAAGATGAGGTAGACTTTGCGGCATATGGATATTAATGGTTATTTTAGATATGGTTTATTTTAGATAATTATTTCTATCATATTTCTATCATATCTATCATATCACTCTAAAAATCACGAACAAATTTCTGGTGGGCTGCATATATGGGTGACAGAAAGAACTAACAAATTTGAGACAAAAATGTGTTCTGATGACAAAAAAAATCAAGCTGCTTTATGTTTGGCACTTATTTTATTACGAAGATTTGACATCTTCGTAGTAAAACAAGTAAGCAGCTTAATTGTTACGTAAGGTACTGAATGGGGTCCTTCGGTGACCCTATCTGTTTTTCTTTATGGAAACATGTTATTTTTGCCACGAAAGTACAAAATAGAATATTTTCCACTTTTTATGAAAATTGGGATCGTTGCCCACGTCAAAGCTGTATTCGCTATCTCTGTTTCTCATTATATCAAAATGGCTTTCCGCTTTAGAACACTTGTTAGGGATCGTTGCCCAAGTCAGAACTGCAATCGATATCTCTGTTTCTCTCTCTCTCTCCCTCATATCCGTCATATGCTTTATCTCACTTGCGAGACGAAAATGTTACAAAATGTGTCGTGACGAGAACTTGAAAAATCACTCTTATGCGGCGAAAGAAGTACGAGTATTCACTTCAAAAATATTCCTTCGGTACATTTTTTAACAAATTTATAGAATGCCTAAAAATTCATATTTCGAAAATAAATTTCATTGAAATAGTTGACTAGATGACTATACAACACAACATATACATTATTATCTTCAGTAATTTTTATCCTAGAAAACTGGATAAACAGATTTCCCGCATACCTTATGTTATACAAATGTAAATCAGATTTTTTTTTTAAATTATCTACGTGCCGATGTATATGTAACAGAGTTTCAAATATGTATATACAGGGTAGAGGCATGATCTTATATTTTTTAAAACGTTTCCTAACATGGAGTACAATATTTCGTGACATCAATAAGTTTAACAGCAGTTTTTTTGTAAAATAAATACTTTGAGTTGTGGTAGAATTGCCCCATAGTGTAACACCACTTTTACACTATTTACATTATAAATGTTTAAGCTTGAAACCTGGTACTTGAAAGTACCAGGTTATATTCAGCCCTGCATAATTTTTGTAACAAAATACCGTTAAATATAACGAGTTACAAAGTTATTATAAATTTTAATGACGCCTGTTAATAATACTTACAAACATATAATCAATACATACGAATATATACAAGCAACTTGTGCGCGAAACGTCAGAATAAATTGTTTGACATATCGATATGTTATTAGTGACATCATAGAATAATAAGTTGCATTCTTGGCTGTGTATTAGAGCAAAATATACTAGCGTGTCAGGGGATAGACAGTGGCTTAACTGACGCATTCAGAAAATCTGGCTAGACAGTTTGGAACAAAGATAGTCTACCTGACACGACCAATTTATATTTGTGTCTAGCATAATACCCAATAATTTGACCAGTTCAGATTTTTGGACCCATTTATCTGAGCTGAAAAGTATATTTTGAGTTTTTCATTCATTGAGTTTTAACTTGTTTCAACAAAACCATTTTTTTACGGTATTTAACTGATTAAAATACAAATTAGCATCATATTGATTAAGAAGGGTGGTATCGTCACCAAATAGTACACAAGAGCCATTTTCATTGGAATAAAGTAGATAATTTATATATAGTAAGACTAAAATAGGTCCCAGAACATACCATTGGGGAACTCCATTATCAATAGTTAGTAATGTTGAGTCAAGTAATCTTGAGTAATCTTATAAAATATATTTAAAAAATGTTTGCTATTTTGCATGTCACAAAGAATTTTTCGACTAAAAAACGAAATAATAGCAAAATATGTTAGAAAATTTATTATACTTGCATTTGTTATGTACCACTAAAAATGGAAAAAATATTCATGGAAAATATTATTGGTTCTGATATCTGTAAAATGAAAATAGTAGTATCCGCAATAAGAAAATATTTATAAATCATTAAAAACCTAGGTATTTGCCAGAAAAAACCCTTCAGTAATTACATTCTAAAATAGTTTTAACTGATAAGACATACTCGTTTCCCCTGGTCACATTAAAATGACGTTTTAACTATTCTTAACTCAATTAACCATTCCTTAAAAAATACTTGCCGTTACTCTTGTGTTATTATACACTTGGATATGGTGCGGATTTCCCATGAATCACGCTGTATATTGTAAAGTAATATAAGTGCAAAAGAGAACAAGACTTTCAGTCCAGCGAGCCATTGGCCCAGTCACTAACCTAAAGTCAAACATAAAGCAGCTTGTATTTTTTCGTCATCAGAACACATTTTTGTCTCAAATTTGTTATTAATTTAGTAGTATTTGTTATCGTAGAAACGGAAGGATTTCGGTTAAAGAATGAATTAAGAAATGTGACCGCTATGGAGTAGTAAATGCTTTGTTGAAAGAATTAAGAGACGGCGAGGAAGCATACTTTGATTTTTTTACGTTTCCCATATACTACTTTTGATTACTTTTTGATTTTGATTACCGGCTAGCACAGACAATTGACTTCCAGTAAAGCAAATATTACGCCACATTATTGTTGGTCAATATTTACATTGCGTAACTTCAGCGTTTTTAACTGTTCAAACATGGCAATTTTTAAATTGTACGCATTTTGAAAAAGGGCGCACAACTTTAAAATTTAGCGCAGTTTTTGAATTTAAATTTTGAGTTTCTTATTCAGATATCGGAATATCAGAGTTGCGCCACATTCCAGGTTGCGCAATACAAAAAGTAAGCACCTTAAGACAAGCAACAAAATTTGTTGTCAAATTGGATTTGAATCTAAATAATTATCTCCTTCATTTTCCGAGAGGTATAATGAAAAATAGCGTTCACTGGATTGGTAATGAAATATATTATTATTCTTCGCAAGGAACAATTAATAATAATCGTTATCTCTATCATATAACATGTATGAGATGTTCTTTATGTGTTTTTATTTTACAATATCGCATCACTATTTCCTGTGTAAATATTTTTCCAAATACCTAATAGATAGATATATTATGCACATTACTTACTATTTATAATCACTGTCACACGATATAAGTATTTTGTATAAGTACATTGTTCTCGTGTATAAAATTAAAACTATCTCGATTGGCTATAAATTGAGAGCGACGGATGACTTAAATTATAATTTCATCGTAGGGAAGTATCCAATAAAGTAAATTGTTTCAGTCAATTAGATAATTAGGTATGTTTTAACCTCTAATAGCACTACTCATTGTTTAAAAATAAGTATTACAGAGATTCGATGTTATAGCATAAATGTGATTCAGAATAAGTTATTATTAGTATTATTTCCATTCAATATTTGCAATGAATTCACATTGAAAAGTGAAAATTAGAGCGGCAAAACCAGCGCCTCCGCCACAAAATCGGAGAACGCAAACGGCAAATTGCTGTACTGGATCTTCACTCACGTATATTTTGAACCCCCTTTAACTTTCTTATTTTCAAGTTTAAAGCAAATTACCGTATATGAAACTTTAGTATTTTTTGTCCTTGAAATTGTATGCCTTTAATGTGGCGTGGATTCCAAAATTTTATAGGAAAACATTGTAACCGGTAAACATTTATATGGCCTTATTTTATGTTTATGAAAATTTTTACATATTTTTCCATTTGAGAAATTTAAATCCCTGAACGCACAGCAATAGAGTTCAATAGATTTTCTTGGAGATACAATGAAATCGTTGACTTTTCATTTTCATTTGGAACAGTCCGCTTCCTTCTCTTGTTTGCGACTTTGTTTGTGATAATTACCTATCAACATTTTTAAACCTATTTCTACTCGGAATTATATGATGGTCGTAAAGCATCCATTCTTGGTGCCATATCAGTATATTATACTCTGGTATATGAGGTTCTTCTAATGCGGTTCTATTTCATTAATCAGCACACAACCATGGTCGTAAAGCATTATATTCCCGTTGAGCGGACTTTTTATTATTTTTTAAATATACTGATAAAATGTATTTTCCCATTTCACTTAACCCCATTTTGTAACAAATAACAATCTCATAATATTAATAAAACAGATAATGACAACACAATGACAACTTTCATTCAGCTATATCTAATTTCTAACACGGCCAACTGCATATTAAAGCTTAAAACGCTATTTGTAAACAATACAAAGTTTAACATTACCTCGAGAACCGTAAAAGAGAGCATATAAGAACAATATTTTTGAATTAACAGAAAACATGTCTATCCAAATATGTAAAAATATACAGGTGGAACATCCTGTATATAGCTTTATATAGCTTTATATATAGCTAGAGTGAATATCTCTTTTGTGAGACGTTGAATTGACTTGTTGCGTTCACTTTTAGTAATTAATAATTTTAGAATCCAAAATTTATTGTAGGTATATTTGACGCATAAATTGATTTAATAGATTCTTTGCGATATATTTACCATAAATATCTTAGTGCATATCTGTGTCGCTTTATTGTTTTGTGAGTTGAACATTGGCAGTTCTGTGACGCTAGCCTAGGTCGGAGATCTATGGTCGAATTTCCTGGGGCGTTTTTAGCTAGACGCGTGAATGGCATACTAGCGTTTCAATGTGTTAAGCGTTTAAGTGATTTTCTTGGTTAAATAACGTATTACGTAGGTTCCGGTAGAATGGGATAATCCAAAGAAATCATTATTCACAGACATTGATCACAGACACAAAATGTCTTACATTTTGTTTTCTTGAAACCGCGTGTTCATAGTTTGTTTTGCCTACTTTGTGCGTTGCGTTGAACTCCCTAGAGTTGATTGGGACACAGCTAAGCTATCTTTTCGAAGCCGTTTTCCAACTACTTAGGCTTTCTTGTCATTTGGCGAGTGTAAGTCACACCACCTTTTACACCACCTTTTTTGGAATCATTTGAACCACCTTTTTAACCACCTTTAGGACCACCTTGCTGAAGTCTATCGACCCCTCTACCGGCGTAGAGTTACATGAGAAATCCACCTTACTGGAAGACTCGTTGCATATCACAGATAAGCCTAGTTTTAAATATAGTTTTAAAGGGGTCACACCTTGTTAGATTGACTTGATATTGCTAGTGTGTACGCTTAAGAATATAAAATTATTACAAGCCCTCAGCTAATGTTTGACAAAGGGTCTATAGGTATCCACCTGGTTACTCCCGCTGCTTAATCAACCTATTTGGGTAGGCAGTCTTATTTTTCTTTCCCCAAAAATTACAGAAAGTGCCAGGTGGATTCGATACCCAGGATAATTTGGGGACCATCTGACTTAGTTGCGCATGGTCAGTGACATCCACGGGAATTGTATTTTTATTTTTATTAAAATCTGAGCTGACTTAGGCAAACTTTTATTGCCCACTTTAAATAGCTGTTGAATGTACTCCAGGTGTAATAGTTTTTCTGTTTTCATATTTAAAATCTGCAGAAAAAATACTAAATTTTCATATAGTGTAATTTGCTCTAAAATTATAAATATGGGGCTTAAGGGGGGTTCAAAATATACGTGAAGGCCCTGTACTCTACATGATATTATAGTAATTAAGGTACCAAGGGTTTTATATAGATAATAACGCAGCGAGGTCGGCAGTGTACATTCCAAGTGCCTCTGGCCTGAGGGTATGTACGTTTAATGTCCTCTTCAACGTTTAATGTCCTCTTGATCTGTTATTTAATTCGATTTTTTTTTGACACTTACGATTTATTAATTTGACATCTATCAGATATGTTCAAAACGATTTGATTTAAAACAGTAAAAATCAAAATCGTTTGTACACGCATATGACCTTGAAAACGACCTTGAAAAATTTGTCTAATTTTTCTCGATTAACATAGTAACGCATTTAATTTTTATTGGCAGTAATAAAGGTGTAATTTCTATGTGTATTTTATATTTTAGAATTGATTTATTTCCATTGTTATAAATTTATAATGCCCAAGGGCGTTATAGATATTGGTAACGGCCGAGGGCGTTATTTCTCATTTAATGTATCTCAAAATAGGGTGGTTATTTCAAAATAACAGACTAGTAGGACATTAATATATTATTATGCAATTTTAACTTTCGTAGATGCAGCATAAATTAGAATTTCACATGCAAATATAATATATGTAAGGTATTTATCGCTCTAAGGCATATTCTCCCAAATTTTGAACTATGGTTAAAATAAACTCCAATTCACAAAACCGACGGCGATGCCTAAAATAATTTGTTTTGACAAGCCTCTATGTTTATTTTTGTTAAAATGTAACTCATATCAAGCGTAAAATTAGAATTTTCGCGTTAATTCGTTATTGGCAAATATTAAATAAATAGTCGTATATATTAAGAACAAGAGGTGACTATTACTAGCAGTCTAGTCTATTCACGTATGTAAGTGTGTAAAAAGTTACCATTAACTTAAAAGGACTGACAATAAACAGGTTATTAGTACTATGATCACAGTTAAAGCATCCAACTTGAAAAAGTCGCTGAAAGACTTGTCTTGTGACACGTATCATACGGGTTTGCCAAAGCTGATTTTACTATCATTGGAGTGTTTTGGCATTAGTGACGACGTCGCAATCGATAGAGGTGAAACCGTCCATTTAACATGTGCCGAAAAGTTCTTCGTTTTCGAGATAGAGGGTGTTAAAGTTTAAAGATAAATAAAGTTTTTTACCAATTACTATAAAAGAAACTACAATAGCTTTCGATTTGAATTTGGCATGTGGGTTTTATGTCAGTAGTAGCTACTATCTGCTTGTCAAACTGGGATTTGCAATCTTTTCTGCCTAGAATTGATAGCAGCTTTACAATAATTGCTTCCTGGTTAAAACCTAAAACTCCCCCAATGCCTTTTTTCATCATAAAGCCGGCATAGGACGGCTTAGGACTTTTGATACGTTGTTCAGTACACTAAATAGAATATTTTTTACCAAAAAAATATATGATCAGCGAATCAATATTCACGAGACATCGATTTTCAGTCGTTTCGGACCATAAATGGCAAAAATGTAATGATAATTGGGTAGAATTTTCACTCCATTCCAATCTAGAAAATGATTTCCTATATGGTAAACACGATTTCAACAGGTGACTGTTTTATCTTACCTAGTTTAACACTTCCTTAGTGTTATTACCTGTCTTAAGCTACCAGAATATAATTCATTTGAATATGACATTGAATTGAGGAAAAGTATGTCATAAAAACGTGGTTATAAAAATATGAAGCGTTCGAGAATTATTTTTTCTTAATATATGTTTAGCAACGCTTAGTGTGCTGTTTGTGTTACTTAGTCACAGTTTTATTTTTAACACATTTATAACAGGTGTTGATGCTATAAACTTTGTTTATTAATACAAAAACCCAGCAAAAACATATTCGAGGCCCTTGTTAATACTAGTTTCGGATCAGTTATTATGATAAACTGTATGATGACAATCCGCAAGATTTTAAAATTGTCTGTGAGAATAAAGGTAGGTACTATTGACCGATGATGTTTCAGCATAACCAATGATCGCTGGAGGTAAAAAAGTGCGGTCATTCTCGGCAAATACGGACATATCAGTTCTGTAATGCGGTAAAGCGGGTTCGAAAACGATCGTCCGTCAATGATGTCAATACACCACAAGAATCGATCTTCTCAGATGCGATCTGGAGTATAAAAATAAATCAAATGACATCAATACGAGCCCTGTGCTGTTCCAGACTGCATAATTCAAATTTTGTTGACTGATCTGCAGCAGGTAGATAGATATCTAATTTATTTATATAAAGCACTACTTGTTATATTAAAATAAAATAAAAATCTCTCTAATGTTTTATAATTTTATTGGTCCCTATTATCTATAAATGTCTAGCAAAGTATAATGGAAAGAGAAATCTACATTTGCTTACTATGTCCTAATTTCTTCACTTTGAAATAAAAACGAGACGTATGAGGAATTGTACAAGTTCTTCAAGACAAAAGGCCCAAGGTTGAGCGATTTTATAACATATCAGATTTTCGTTCAACATTAGTGATGGAAACATTTTGAGTTAAAATAAATTTATCAGTCAAATCAGTTCAATTGTTTTTGTGAATATACATTAACGACAATTGACAGAAATGTGACGGAAAAACAAAATTTTATTTTTATTTAAATACGAATCATATAAGTTAAATACACATTTGTTCTAAATTCTTTGGTTTGATATACTGATTTCGATATCGTCAAAGTGGGCAGCAATTTTTGTCGTAGATAAAAAATAAAACACCTTTTTTACCAGTTTTGAAATAACTAATAAGTAGTAGGGTTCAGAGGTTATGACTTGGACTTTGGATGGACCCCGCTGAAATAGGGCTTCAATGAGAGATCTTAACGTATATACGAGTAGTCAGCTGTTAAAAAAGTTACAATGAGCGAGATACGCGTTATGGTTTTTTGTTGCAAAATTATTTTGAAAACGGTACTTTTTTCGCTTTTCTGTGAATGATGGAAAAAGTAGATAATGATTTTAGAGACAACAGTTAAGCGGATGATATTACGTAAGGATTAAGCATTAAAAAATTTTTTTTTCGCTGCGATCTTTAAAGGCAATTTTAAAAAATGCGGCAAAATAAAAATGTGATAAAATGTAGGAAAAAACTTTCTGAATTCGTTGAAATTTCGGTACTACATAGCCATTGGATTGCTTAATAAAATGCGCGTCCGATAGAAAAAATCTAATATGGCGACCTATTGCAAAACTGTTAAA
>CAXKVY010009983.1:0-34448 GCA_964058915.1 Tetropium fuscum
CCTCAGTTAAGCGTCTCGGTATATTTTGAGTGACGTTTTTAAATTTATTATCAATGACAGATACATTTACGGCGGCTATGATATAAAGTCTAAACTACACTACTTATACAATTTTGCCATTCTCATTTGGGTGCACCGCAACTATATAACTATATAAAAAAAACCAATAAAACAAACGCCTATTAAAAACATACGTATCAATAGAATAGGGAGGGACATATAGGTTAGAGGGTAAAAAAAGTGTTAAGCGTTTTCTTAAAATATCCTCCAATAGAACTAGTTTTTTATACTATTAGGAAACCTATTATATAATTTGAGACATAAAGAGTTTGGTCAGTGACATTCAATTTAACGTCATGAATTGTATATGAAAATATTTTTTTGTCTTGTATTCATATCATGAATTTCATTTAATCTCCGCGTTTTAGCGGTAAAATTGACCTCTATGCCAAATTTGTCTATGAAAAAAAAAATTGTATTTATTTGGATGTCTTAAATAACACTTGGTAGTTACGCCACGAGACACCTAGAGGATTTCGTGAATACCGCGTCGGCAGGTCGCGGAATCGCCCCATTTTGGCCTATAAAAACTTTAGGAATTCCTCAGGAAATAAAAAACTGAACTTTTGCATATAATTTTATTCCATACATTAAAATGCTAATATCTAATTGTATCACAATATGTTTAAAATGCTAATTGCGCAATCAATGGTCCCAGCAAGCAATTAACAAACAGTAATTAATTCGATGTGTTGGCATGATTACATAACAAAGGAACTAAAAAAAAAAACAATACCTTTTACTATTTTAAATGTACTTTGAAGGAAGTTGTATAGATTTATATAAAATAATCCAACACAAGGTTAGAATTGTCTTAAAATTTGTAATCAACATATTACTTACTACCTTGCTCAGGTATTAGCGAAATTTATGTATGTAAATGTAAAAAGATATTTCTATAAAAATGTCCTTTATTATGTAATATTTACAAAACTGTGTCAATTACGATTAAAAATTACGATTATTGCACTCAATATTATTTATTTGCAGGGCTTAACAAATGTAAATCACATATAAATTAGGGTTTTTGTCAGTTTTTTATTTAAGATCTTTTATCTTTGAGTACATGTTTCTTTCTAGCTCTGTTAAAAAAAACATTGACCCTGAAGAATGTAAGAGAAGAAAACGAGAAATCCTAGTTACCATGAAGTAGTTTTCTTTAGTTAAATATACCTACACAAGAAAACCAATCAATATTTATTATTTAGTTTGATTCTCATCGGTGGGTATAATACCAGGTATATTTTTGACTTCTATATCTATTGTTAACAACTGGCCCAAAAATAAAGTATTTTTCAATTTAGTCCTAAACATAATCCCAGTTTTATAAAGTATATAATAACAATAGTTAATTAACAACAAGTTTAACAATAATATTACTTGGGCGTTCAACCAGCCTAATAGGTAATTTTGAAATCAGTAACCACTAGTGGCACTAGTTTACATAACTAGTTCCACTAAAAACAGAACATTTAAAAAAAATTCAATGAACATAGGACTTTTATTTTATATTAGGAAAATGTTCGAGCCCATAAAGGTAAAATTTACAGACATTGAAGCAAGTAATCAATCACACATCTATCAGATGTTTATATAATATATTCTATTTATCTATTCGTTAATATTAATTTTGAATAAGGTGTTACGAATCTAATTCAATACATAACAGCAGTTTGCTTTGGGAGCAAAGCAATGTCAGTCTTAAAGAAGGTGAAGAATGCTATTGCAGTTGAAAAGCACACTTATTATTTTTTATGTCAGAAGAGAAGTATCGGCACGTTCTTATAGTAAATAATTCCTTATGTTCTTAAGATAACGGTGCCTATAATATTTCTCAAATGTCTTTATATATACACAGCTTGCAAATAAGCACTAGTACTTCACCTGTTATAGTTTTGCAAAAGGCATAGTTAAACCAGTATTGGCAAACATTTGCACTTAATAGTATTTTCTGTAATAAATATTTCTATAGAATTGTTTGCATATATCACATTCAATTAGAAGATCACTGGATAGCTAGCGATATGATTATAAAACTCCAGATCAAAATCTATAAATATGTTGAATATTATTCTAAGAATTATTCTATTGTTCTTAAGAAACCACAATAAAACTATATAATCTCCAAATCTTGAAAGTTGGGGGTTACGTCTCTAATTTATTTGTAATCTACAACATACGCTGTTCGAGTGTTCTTAGTTAAAAAATAATAAAACGAGAGACAACAAAAAGAAATCCATTATATATATCTCTTGATATATCCGACTAACGTTGTTGTAAGCTGCTGTACGAAAAAGAAGTACGAAAAAGAAAGAGAGGGCATGATCATCGTAACTCTAGCGCAAATAATATCGATCAACTGATCGATTTCTTTTAACTAGAGCAGTAGCCTTGCACCGCTTCAAAATTCTAACAGAATCTGGTTATCTTTCAGTTGAATTCATTTTTTCTTCACTTTCAGTGCACTTATGGGCACCGCACTAGGCTGTCACTTTTTCGACGGAAAACCACATTGTTTAAACCATGCTCAGTCTCCTGTCTCTATGAGTTTAATATTCAAATTGTAGGTTATGTATTATGTTTACGTTTCTCATCGGGGAACGAGTAAAGTTTGTATACATCCGGACGAGTTGTTTCAACACACATTTGACTGGTGCAATACTGATCTGATTCGTATGGTTTATAAATATGACGTAAACGCCAGCTTTCAAGATTTGGAGAGTATATAATCGAGTAATTCTACAACTGCGACTATAAAATTGTTTAAATAATTATAATATGTCATGAAATTAAGAATGAGTAAAATTTGCTAATATTTTACTGCAGTTAAAAACAACTATAATATACTATTTGGTAAGTATATTAGTTGTCTGTGTAGCAAAAAATCATTCGACACCAGCAAACATGTTGTACAAGAGTTAGTTGCACACAATATTTTTTCTACAACTATTGTATTTATTTATTTATATTTACACCATTCTACAATTAGAAAACCAATTATTGAATGGATTAAAATATAATTAAGTAGTCATTTTAATGTAATTGTGGTATTAAAACTATTACATTGTAAATAATAATAGTATTTATAATCATTAGTTTCTATTGTTAAATACTAACTTAATAAATTTGACTTTTTGGTTCTGTCTTTACCACTAAGTGCTACTTCTAGTGAACAAAATACCTCCTCACGCGTATGAGTGAGACTGGTGAGGATTTTTTTGTTTTTCATTGTAGTGATTCTTTAGATTACCATGATATCACAGTAACGTAAAGAATCACTACAATGAAATAAAATTAACACTGGATACCGACATGAAAGCACAAACATCGCCATGACAGTTGTAAAAAAAATATATTACTTTTGATAAGCAAAGAGGCACCCTTATAGAACCGTCCGTGATAACATAATATGACAAAACATTATTAAGTCATTAATACCTATAGTAGTATATGAACATTCTGCCACAGGTTTTATAAACTGCTATTCGCTATGTGATGTAAAGGATAATGTTATGTAAACGTTCCCTTCGTGCTGTGGAGAATGTTCGCACACGATAGATTGCTCTCCGCAAACATCCCCCACAGAGCAAACTCAGCACGAAAGAGATTTTTCAGCACGATCCCGGCCAATCAGCACTCTTCTCTTGGCCACGTATTTTGAGCGAAATTCTCGAGCACGTTCCCTTAGCATGAACGAGAATAAACAAGCATAAACGAAAAAACCCAAGAATTTATATTTGGGGTATAGTAAAGTATATAGAAACTTAATTTTCGTGGTTCTTTCTGAAAATGCTCAAAATGCTGAGTGCTTAAAATGCTCTTAATGCTTCATATGAAAATGAGAGTGTATTCATATTCTGTGTTACAAATAATACAGTAATAACTTCTAACATCAAAAAATAAATATTTATTAAGTAAAAAATTAGCAAGTAACACTTACAGTAACTGACACTAAGTAACATGATATTACTTAAGCTTTTGCTATTTTTTTATGTTAGAAGTTATTACTGTATTAATTGCATAACAGAATATGAATATACTCTTAATTTCATATGAAGTATTAGGAGCACTTTCAGCATTTTGAGCATTTGCAGAAAGAACCACAAAAAGTAAGTTTCTAAACACTACACCCCAAATATAAATTCTAGTTTTTTTTCCATTTATTCTTGTTCCTGTCATGTGCTCGGGGAACGTTCTCCAAAAATACGTACTCTAGAATTTTACATCACTAGACAGGAGTAATGTGCAGCTGCTTGGTGGGGAGGCGGTGAACTGAATGATTGTGCAAAGGGTTGAACTTTAATGATCAAGTCTTATATTATGTAATATCATTGTTGAAACATGGGAGCTTGCAAATGTTGTACCTATCATTAGTTAAATAATAATACATAAAAAAAGGCAGTATTGTATCCCAAAATAGCAGAATCTGATTCAAAGAGAAAAGTGGAATTCCATTGCAAGAGAGCAAAAAAATCTCAACACAGCTCAGGTATCCCATGTCAGATCTTACCATTCCTTAGGATGGATTTTTTTCAAGGAGAAAGTAACAAAATATACAATAAAAAAAACATGTTCTTAAATATGCACTACATAAAATTTACACGTACCAATAATTACAACACGTCTTTCAAATATATTTTACTTAGATACCCCAAAATCACATTTAATGCAGTCATCGCCTTTGCAACTAATATGTATGAATTATACTTGAGTTCAAGACTACCTGGAAATGTTTTGCTGTAGCATTTCTCAAATGAGAAGAATTTCACAGAAACCAATTTCTGGGACTTTGCATTACAGTGGGTAGCCGTTTTCTCTCCCCACCCCTGGCCACGCTTTTTGGCATAGAAAAATATATGCATGGCATTGCCAGTTTATTCTCCTGTTTATACCTTTTCTGGTCTGTCCTTTACACCTATTATATTCTTTCAAGTTGGTATGTTAGTAGTTTGTGGTGGGGTAGAGGAAATTACGCCTAGTTTTTATTAAACTAGTGACCCGGTGACACCCTGACTGTATTTCTATAAAAGAGATATTTGGATCAAGTATATTAAGGAAAAAATTCCAGCAGATCCATTTTCTCCATATTTGACCAAGGCAGATTAAAAGAACCTCTCGTACAGTGTTCATATAAGGCTACATTGTTTTATTTACATTTCATTGTGATATGTTATCAGGCAGGTTCCAGTATGTTCGCCTCTTGGCCTCGGCAACTATTCCTGGGAACGTAAAAGTATACGAAACACACGTGGTATACATAAAATGGTAATTGCCTAATACTGATAATTATTTATATAAATCAACGTGCAAATGTAACAATTTTGAGCTTTGACAGAAATTAGCTATTACATAATATACATGTGTTTTGAGTCGGTGGATTATTGTGCACATTAAGCAGAAAATCTGGTTTTATCTTTTGCACTACAGGGATTTGTGGATGAAAAGGGCTCATCAGTAAGAATCAGCTCTTACTTTCAAAACACAGGCATACATGCTTCTATACTTCACAGCGAGATAGGTAAATAATATAGAATTATTACAGTCTTTCACAATTCAACATGTTGAGGAACACCCACGAATTTGAAGCTCAGTTTTCGGTTTCAATAGATCAGTATTTTCTTCAGGTGGTGGGTCAAGAAGTGCATAACCCTGTATTAAAAAAAAATCATTTGTTTTTTATTTGCAGAATTTTTTTAAATATTAAGGTAAAAATAGGTAATCCTAGGTGTGAAAATATGAGGCCCAAAAATTACCTTAATTTTGTGTTCAAGAGCAAGTGCTGTGAAGCAAAACAGCAGCAACAGTTAGTCACAGCAAATTAGGTTTTTCGGAGAAATAATTTATAAAGGTTTAAAAATTTAGGTGCCAACTCCTTTCAGATATGTAAATACAGATTAAAAGAGTTCCCACCTCTCAGGAGGGTGCTTCATCCCCTTTCACTTCATAAACCACTCTCTGATGTGATCTTGCGCTAGTTTTTTTAATTTTTCTCAATAACCGTTATTCTGATGAGGAAAATCAATAGGACCTAAAATATTCGGTATACAATTCTACATCATTTATGATCTTTGAACTTTTTTCTATTTTAACTCGACTCCCACAAATATTGTTTAAAAAATTAGTATATATTGCTAAAGTTAGGCAAAAATGAGTAAATGGACAAATATCTGGAAATACTTGGCTATGGAAAAATGTTATATTCAAAGCAGATTTTCCTACACAAACTTGGCTAAAAGGACAACAAATCTGACTACAGAAAATGTTGTCATTGCTACTATATCTCACATGCTCCCGCCACGTTTATTAAACTGGTTTCCCCTTCAGGCCTATTCCACTAAAAACTAACTGCCGTTTATTCAATAATTGGATGATATTCAGGTAATTCTTCCTCTACCACTGAATTAAGACATCCTTGACCATGACAGTTGGATTATTGTTGAACACTTCAATCCAACCTTAGCACAACTGCGTCGTTTTCTGCAACACTTTTTACAACAGCAAGATATTAATCGAAGAACAAAAGTATGAGCTGGTATCTCAGTTGTGGAAATTGGCAGCAAAATTGTTTTCCAACCCCAGTCATTAGGCTTCAAATTTTCTCCATGCCACGAATCAATTTGTTGAAAACGAATGTTGTTCTAAAGCAGCACATGTAGGTGGTAGTCTTGATAAGAACTGATAAGAATTATAAACAGGAGGACTATTAATTACTGAGGAAGGCTTATTTGCTCTATACCATAGCCTCCAAAAGATTGATTGGAGCTTCTTGAGCGATAATATATATGACATTAATACATACATAAAGGAGGTCCAATTTCCTTAAATAATTTTCGGCCACTATGTTTTTTGACCAAGATGTTTTTTTAGAATAAAAATTATTAGGTTATAAATTATTAGGTAGGTTATAAATTGCCAACCTTTTGTAACCCAAAATTGTAAATTATCATGATTATTAATAAAACATATTTTTGGAGAATACAGTTGAATAAAGGCTCCATAGCCTCCAATAAAATGTATCGCCTTTTATACTGACATATAGGTACCAAATACCAAAACTGGCAACGCTGGATCAGTAAAACCCCAGAAGAAATGAGGGACTGTTTCAAATTTGACTTATCTCCATATCTGTTGTCTCTGTTTAAGGATGGTGTTTGGAAAAAAGGAACAAAATTCAATATACCTAGGTTGTTGATGCCGGATGGCCTGCCACATTCTAAATGGGTGTTCTATTTTTGATAGGTTTTTAATTTATTAATTTGTTTTAATTATGATGCTGTGATTGTGCAAAAAATACTGTGAGGTTTTGGTAAATCAGTTCAGCTTTTTATTACCATTTGTTTTTTTTATGTTGGTAATATTTTCAGTAAGAGAGGAATTTTTAATATCAGTGATATACAATTTTTGTGCTATCTCGACGATGTAGGTAATCATTAATTAATTGGACATTTGTGTGATTATGGAGTTGTATTATGCTGGTATATCTACTCGAATTTGTATATATCCTCAGTATTTTATTTTATATTCTTTTGAATTTTGTTTATTTGGGTTGTCAATGTTGTTTGCGATATTGGCGCTGCATAGACGAGGGGTGGCCGTAGTATTTTTTTATGTAACAGCATGACAATGAGCTGGAACCGGATAGGAGCGGGTATATGGATTTGACTGCCACTGTCAACTTCACAGCTACATGATTAACGTGTTTATGATAATACATTCTTTTGTCCAGTACCACTCTAAGGTATCTGGCACTAGGGTTCTCCCTTACTATGATTTAGTTTATTTTTGAGTTTTTTCGGAAGGTATTATTTGTAATTTTTTATATATATACTATCATAATATCAATTGATCATTAATTATTAAGCATTAATCGTTGTAAGTATCGCTGTACCTATTACTATTGATCGGGCCAACCGATCACAAGTTAATTATAAGTACTATGTTGTACTGTACTAGGTTTCAATAAACCATTATCAAAGTGTTCCTACTGTGTTTCTGTTCATAGGTAGTTTAACTCACTACCTGATTATCTCCATAGATTACCACTACATGGCAATCCTGCCAGGATGACTGGCAGTGATTACCACTACAATACAGGTTCGGTGCTATTACAGTGCCCTGACAGACACCGGCTTTTTGGTGGTGGATTTATGAGGGAGGAGTTGACAGATACTTGAAAGGATTATTTGTGAAGGTATTATTTTATCAGGGAAGTTATATGTATTGGGAAACCTATTCTAACCAGTTTGGCTAGTAGTCCTTCCTGCCAGACAGTATCAAAGGCCTTTGCCATATCAAGTAGGAGAAGTGTTCTTGTCATTATGAAAATTTTTGGTAGCTTGGTCACAGCTAGCCCTGTGCGATTTGCAAGGATTTGGAGGCCGAACTGATATTCTGGGGTGATATGGTTCGTCTCGTCCACTCTATCCAGCCTGCGCAGATTAATTTTCTCTGTCACTTTGGATAGGGAAAGAAGGAGAGATATGGGACGATAGGAGTCTGGGTTGGTGTTATCTTTTTTAGGTTTGGAGATGATGATGGCATGTTTCCATAGAGAAGTATTATTGTTTGAGCATCGCGTTGATTATATAGTGAATCTGCACTATTACATTTTCAGGCAATTTTTTATTAGAATGTTATCAATCTTGTAGTTATCGGTGCCTATTATTAGCTAGGGCTTTTGTTTGTTTTACCCCACTTGGCGTTGTACTCCCTTTCTATTTCTTTTTGTTCATCATTGTTTCTATTGTTATTTGCTTGACGAACATTTTCAAAATGAGAGACCAACGCCTCGGCTTTTTGTTTATCTGTTGTTGTGGTGTTATTGTTTATATTTACTGTTGGAATCGTGGTGGCACTTTTTAAGTCTCCTCACCATTTTCCAAAGTGAGTTATCTGTTATATTTAATTTTTGTAGTGTGGTTTTCCAGACTGAGTTTTTGTAGTTGTTGATTTCTGTTCTTATTAGATTTTGGAGATTTTCATATTCTATTTTGTCGTGTTGTCTTCTGTATTGCTACCATTTAATTCTTTCTCTATTTTTAGTTTTGATTAGTGTTATAATATTTATGGGTCTTTGCCATTTTCACTTTTAATTTATTTATGTTGGTGGTTAATCTAAAGATTTCATTTTCAATTTCCTGGAACTTATTTATTATTGTCTTGTTATTTAGTTTGTGTCTATAGAGTGGCCAGCTCATGTTACTATAATTGTAAATATGCAGTAACCCGAGCCGGAGGCTCATATTGTTGGCGATTATCTTTAAATTTTTGTCTGTATGGCTGAAAAGCTAGCTCGTATAAGATCCTCTATGAGCTCGATCAAAAACATCCAAGCAAGTCGAGCTCCGTCCGATGCCTTAGAATTGTAATATTTAAATGTTTCAGATTTAGCTCGGGTAGCTCGAGATGCAATAAACAAACGACTGCGAGGCGTACGATCAGTCAGATATAATATTGTCATACAGTAACATTGTCATACATTGCATGCCAAGCCTATTCCATGAAATGTTCATGGGAGGCCACTAAACATATATCACATATGCTTAACATTTTAAGTTTTTCAGTTTTTTTTATTTTTTTTCCTGTCGCGCATATATGGGAGACATGGTCTACTAGACATTTTTTCGGTGATATTAGTGGCGGTTTACACCATTAAACATATGACAAACAGGCTATTTTTCTAAAATATTTCCTTATTTATAGCATAATAATTGTTTGATAGAAAGAAGACAATTAATTGTATGTAGACACATGTATGTCTATATGAAGTCACTGTAGTGTGTCTATTCTTACCTTCTGATCTCTTTTCTCACGTATTTTTCTAGCTAAGTGCATGAAGGCAGCTTCTATATTGCAATTGTTCTTACAAGAAACCTCAAAAAAGGACAAGTCAAAATGTTCTGCAATCTAAAATAATTGCAATTTTAGATTAGTATAAGTAGAGGAACACCTAAGGCCAGTTGTACGAACTTGGTTAAACCAATGGCCACAGTTTCGCATAAGTCCAAAATAATTAGTGCTGTACGAAGTACGGAATTATCATGGTCAAATTATGAATATAGGATACCAATGAATATTGGATAGCATACTGGGCCAATTAATGTAGCTTCTTTTAAGTCAAAATACAGTTTTCATCATCTTGTAGTTTTTTATATAATTATTATAATACCTATTTGAAGGGGGAGATTTTGTACATATATTTTTACCATTTTAAATGAGGACACAAATCACTAGGAAAAATCACCATAATTCAATATTATTATATATCAACATATCTGCAATGGCTCCCGCTAGTAGTGTGATAATTTTGAATGCTTATGAGAATAGAAAAATAATTTACATAAATGCTAAAGTACTTCAATTTTACCCATAGTGTTAGTGTGTTAATATGTCACATATACGACGGAAACGGTCAGGCACTAATAAGATTAATAATTCAGATTAATGATTATTAATTATTCTACAATTTGTGTCCTCAAGTAAAATCACAAATTATATACCACGAACTCCATTATTAAAACACATTGGTTTAAAAAACACACCAAACTCAGCTAAAAACACCACACGATTTATCGTCCACAAAATCTCCGCCTTAACCTCACCGTAACTATATACTATATCGTCTATATAGAAATATAATTTTATGCACAAGCACCAGGCACATTGTTTTCAATAACAGGTACATATCTTTAGGTAGGTACCTCTAAGGTTTTTACGTTTTTATGTCTTGTAGGTGACCAGTATACCTACCTAATATGAAATATCAAATGAATTTTTGTTGATTACGAGGTTAATTATCAATACAATTGTGACAATGTACAATATACAAAATATCTCGAGAATGTTGTTATCAACCGTTATATATTAAACTTAAACTTATCCATGGTTAACTATTCCATTTCATGTATTATTTTCGTACAACACTTGCATCGTTTGACCATGGTTAGCTTGTAATCCTGGTTCACATGATCCTTTGGTTAACTATGTTTCATGCAACTAGGCCTTAGAAACCACAAATATAATAAATATTTTCTTACCTTGTGTCCACTTTCAGAATCTACTATGCGATCGTGTGTTTCACATTTATTCCCAGCCAAAACGGTTATCACATGGGGAGACGCATTCTATAAATAAAACTTTATGAGTTATTATTTTATTATTGTCGTAAGACAGACCTCTTCAATATTTTGCAGCCAATAAGTGATATGATTGAACGATTCTAAGTTTGTAACATCGTACAAAAGTAATATACCCATAGCACCTCTATAGTAAGCTGTAGTTAAGGTTCTAAATCTCTCTTGACCGGCAGTGTCCCATATTTGTAATTTAATAGGCAGCCCATCCAGGTTTACAATTTTTTGTTTAAAATCGATTCCTCAAAACAGAACAAAATATATTATTGAATTTGAGAAATAAACAATGAATTAGGTTATCAACATAACGTTTAGCCACAGATCCATAGATCAAATACGGGTTTGCAGATCTGTGGTTCACACAAAGTGGTTCATTCAGCCACAGAAGTAGGTTTCTTTTGATTACCAGGCTATTACGCTGTCATAGTCTTTTTGATCGCAAAATACACACATTTGTTTTTTTTCGTGCTAAACTAACCAAATTGATTACTGAGAAGTTATTCATCTAAAAGTGAACTAAATCGTCACATTAATTGTATCACTTACCACGTATACATGCAGCGCTTAGTCCGGACTCCGGACTAAGTGGAATCGAACTAATAACCGGTCATGTATACGGTTGCTAGTTCGAACTAACTTTGTTTGCTCGGTCTTAGCTCTGGTCTTAGTAAGCTCGAGCTAAGAGCTGATTAAAGCTAAACTTTATAGTTATCTTCAGTATGTAATAAACCATTTGATGCATGTTAGTCTGAACTTAGTTCAAACTAAACACAGCGTGTACCTGTCACAAAGTAGTGACAAAGTCGTCGGCTTCTTTGATGTTGTCATGGCAAATCTGAGTGGCCTTGAACGGCTCTTGGCGGGACCTTGGGTTATCCAATAAGAGAAGGCGCGTTTTGCTGCGGTAACATCATTATTTATTTAAATTTTATCTTGAATGTTTTCTATTTATGTTGTTTATACTTATGTTGCCTTAAAAAAGTACTACCATATAATTAGTAATTATAAAATTTCTTTGCAATGTGTTATGGAACAGTTCTTTTTGTGTGACAGAATATTAATAAAATTGCTGTTACCTGTTCTTCAAAGACTTGTATTACTATGAACGATTTTCTAGGCAATGTAGTTAATTATTTGCATTAGAGGTATGACAAAACATTAAAACAAATATGCATTTACAATAAATATTGAACATTGTATGTAGCGTTACAGCAGTGTGAGCAATTTTTATTATATGTAAAATAGGTATATTTTACACAATATTGGCACAATATTTTTTAATGGACAATGGGATTATAAGGATTATCGCAAGTATATAATTGAATATAAGCTATCATTTTTTATATTTCACATTATGTAATAAGAGTATTTACATGTATATCTCACTGTACAAATGCTTTTAACTTTTTGATCGCTCATTTGAAACTATTTGAACTACCCAGCGGTGAATGTCCAAAGCACAGAAGAGAGCTCTCTCTTCTATGTCCAAAGGTCCCAAGGATTATAGTCTATAATCGTTGCAAAGGTCCAGCCAACCAGCTAAGCTCGCACATGCGCTCCTGAAAACATCTTTTGAATTTAGGCTATGTGATTTAGGGTACTTGCATGATACAGGGTGCTTTCCCTTCGGGTGCGCGTGTCGTTCCTTCCGGCGTAGTCGCCGACAATAGTCGCCTATCTCGTACCACGCCTTTTTGCGTGCTTTGTTGAGAAGCAAGCAAGTTTGAGCGGGAAACCGCCGGCACAGCACATAATTGAGTCATTGTCAATGGGACGCCCAGATCGAAGACGAGAAGTACGCTTAACACACCGAGAAATACGAAATACTCACAATATTTCCCCCACGACCTGGGCTCTACCCTTTGAAAAGGAAAGCACCATCGGCAACCACGGTCGACTACGCCCCATTAAAAACTCCAGTTTTTAATCGTCTCCGGATGATGCCAACTTGGTTGGCGAAACGCGCGTCGAGCGAAGTGAAAGTGTTTTGGTGTTTGTGGAAACTACTCCGAGTGTACTAGCGCAATGTAAGTTTTAAAAAACGTGTTTTTTCAAATTATTTCGCGGGCAAGGAAAAAATTAATTTACAAAATTCGTCCCTACTACTGGAAATGTCGCACCAACGATTATAGACGTAAGTCTCGCACCTCACCTGACTCACATTACCGGTGTGCTTACATACCATTGTCTTTGTATCATGGGTACTTTTCACTACTTTGTGATAGGTATACGCTGCTAAACAGGGCGTACAAGTGGTAACTGTCTTCAGTACTCACAAAAATCGTAACCACAAATCACGAATACGATTGTACCATTTTCAAATTATTGTACTAACTTCAATAAAAGACCGTATTGAGAGTATCTGTACTACCAATAGTTACTAGCTTTGAAATCAAAGGTTAGTAAATCGTGTAGAATAATATATAATATAATATTCATTTACATAAAATAAGATTTATTTAGATCATTAATTCCAGTTTAACTAAGACTGGCACTGCACGGTATATCTTTTTGTTTAATTATAAATTATATATGACGTAAATTAATTTGTACCTAGTGCCCATTATTGTTTTCAATATTATGCTTTTTATATAGGTATACCTAATATAATAGTAATTAGTATACATATAATATATATATATATATATATATATATATATATATATATATATATATATATATATATATATATATATATTTTTTTTTTTTTTTTTTTGGAGGGTTTATCTTGGGATAGTAGCAATAAAACGACTGATTAGGTTACTTGACGTTTCGGTCCCTTTCTTGGGCCTTTTTCAAAAGAGTATTTTATTTTGTGACATATTTGACACAGGTAAATATGACAGTTTTAATTAATTTTTAAGGTTACTAGACTGTTCGATTAGTATCATAGGGAAGGATACTAATCGAACAGTCTAGTAACCTTAAAAATTAATTAAAACTGTCATATTTACCTGTGTCAAATATGTCACAAAATAAAATACTCTTTTGAAAAAGGCCCAAGAAAGGGACCGAAACGTCAAGTAACCTAATCAGTCGTTTTATTGCTACTATCCCAAGATAAACCCTCCAAAAAAAAAAAAATATATATATATATATATATATATATATATATATATATATATATATATATATATATATATATATATATATATATATATATATATATATATATATATATATATATATATATATATATATATATATATATATATATATATTTTTTTTTTTTTTTTTTGGAGGGTTTATCTTGGGATAGTAGCAATAAAACGACTGATTAGGTTACTTGACGTTTCGGTCCCTTTCTTGGGCCTTTTTCAAAAGAGTATTTTATTTTGTGACATATTTGACACAGGTAAATATGACAGTTTTAATTAATTTTTAAGGTTACTAGACTGTTCGATTAGTATCATAGGGAAGAACAGCCAAGAAACCCTACGAACTTAAGCTATTTTATATTTCATTATTATTCTAATTTTGGTTATGTTAATATTATGTAGATGTATATTTATAGTAAGTAGGTATGTATGTACGTATATAAGTTTATATATAGAGAGAATGTTTTTTGTTAATTTATTTAATACTTTTATATTAACAGATTGTAGATTGTAGAAAGATGTTCTGTATCTTTCTTGTTATTACATGCATTAGGATTTTTTTGAATATAAATTGATTCCATTATTAGGCGTGTTTTATAATTTTGTTCTTTATTAATAACTTTAGTATTTTCGTAGTTAAATTGATGACCTGTTTCATTAGAATGTTTTTTTAGAGCTGTAATATTAGCTGAATATTTGTGACCTTTTAAACGTTCTTCAAGGAGTTGCATTGTTTGACCAATGTAGACTTCATCACATTGTTTACATGGAATTTCATATATACAGTGTGTAGTTTTTTCAAGTGGATTTTTATCTTTTAATGGTGTGTAAAGGAATTTTAAGTTGTTTGTAGTTTTGTGTGCTGTGTGAATATCATATGTTTTTAAAATGTTTGAAATATTTTCTGATAGTTGTGGTATATATGGTAAGGCAATATATGTTTTACGAGTATTAGTTGTATTGATTAGTGGTGGTGGAGAATTGTAGTATTTGTGAATTCGGTTTTTGAAAATTTTGTTGATTAGAGAAAAAGGATAGTTATTATTTATTAAAACGTTTTTTGCTTTTTTTATGCATTCTTTTCTAAAAATGGAAGACGTTAGTTTTATTGATCTGTCTGCAATACCAATTATTACAGTTTTTTTATGGTTGTAAGGGTTTTTTGAGTAGAAATTGGTATATCTACCAGACCATGTTGTTTTTGTATTCCATTTTGTTAATATTTCAGTTTTATTATTTATAAGAGTTAAGTCTAAGAAATTTATTGTATTTTCTGATTCGTCTTCAATTGTAAATTGTATTTTTGGATGGTAACTATTAAATTTATTTAGGATATAATTTTTATGTTCAGTTGGAAATGCAGTTATGCAATCATCAACATAACGTTTGAAAAATGGTATTTTATAGTTTAATGTTGGAATTATGGTTTTCTCTAAATCTTCTAGTACTAATTCTGCGATTGTACTGGATATTGGTGAACCCATTGCACAGCCATATGTTTGTTTGTAATATGTATTATTGCATTGAAAAAATGTGCAATTTAATGTGAGTTCTAAGGCATATAAGAACTCTTCTATTGGTAAAGAAGTATAATTTTTTATTTCGTTCCAACGTTTATTTGTTATATTTTTTGCCAGGTCTATTGGTATATTGGTATATAGTGAAATTATATCTAAAGAGAAAAGTTTTTCTTGGTTATTCAATTTTATTGAATAACCAATAATAAAAATTAATTAAAACTGTCATATTTACCTGTGTCAAATATGTCACAAAATAAAATACTCTTTTGAAAAAGGCCCAAGAAAGGGACCGAAACATCAAGTAACCTAATCAGTCGTTTTATTGCTACTATCCCAAGATAAACCCTCCAAAAAAATATATATAAAGATAGCAAAGAAATTAGAAGATAAATATATGTATATATATATATATATATATATATATATATATATATATATATATATATATATATATATATATATATATATATATATATATATATATATATATATATATATATATATATATATATATATATATATATATATATATATATATATATATATATATATATATATATATATATATATATATATATATATATATATATATATATATATATATATATATATATATATATATATATATATATATATATTATATATATATATATATATATATATATATATATATATATATATATATATATATATATATATATATATATATATATATATATATATATATATATATATATATATATATATACATATATATATATATATATATATATATATATATATATATATATATATATATATATATATATATATATATATATATATATATATATATATATATATATATATATATATATATATATATATATATATATATATATATATATATATATATATATATATATATATATATAATATATTTATAGAACTATAAACAGGTATAAAGTTAAATTTCTCTATTAAATTGTTGCAATATATATTATAGGTATTTTATAGGTACCTATGTGCATTTATAATTAATATATATGTTCAAATATTCTATAAGCAAAGGACGAATACTACTTACCTATTGTAGATATGTATGTATCGTAATATCTTTCATCGCAGAAACGATGAACTATACAAGTTTTGCCCACATTTGAATCACCTAAAACTAAGATCTTGTAAGTAGCGGCGAAATCAAGCGCCATTTTTCTCTATTGATTTCATTGTTGTAGACCAAACCGCGCAACAATTGATTTTTGTTAAATTTTCTGCGCATGTATAATATGATCTATAATTTAGATCTGTTTATATAGGTACCTATCCTGTTCCTGTTTGTACACATATCCAAGTATTTCGGCATAAATAATTATGATAATTTCTCTTTTGACTTTTTTGATCAAAAGATACAATTTATGATTATTGATTGTGTTTGCCGAATATAAACGTAGGTCCGGATACGTTATTACAAGGTAGATCCGGATACATTGTAGGTACGGATAAGTTTTTAGAACCTACCAACCGGCGATACTTTACTCTACCTATTTTATTATATTTTCAATTATATCAATAACTCATTACTATATAATTCAAATACACTTGAGTATAATTAGAATACTTGGACGCCGTATGCCTATAATAGCCTTGTTTATAATAGCCTTGTGGTATCTATAGGTATAGTATTCTAGTGGCCAGAATAAAAAAATCTGCAAAGGTAGATAAATATATGGGCACAGAAGAGAGAAGTCTTCTGTGATATGGGGTACAACTTCAGAAAATAGGTAACGCCAATACCCATAGCCCATAGTACGTAATGTTTGTGCAGCGAATAACCAGAAATTTGTGGGAGGGTTCAATTTTGGACATAATCGTAACTATTTAAAAAAAAACAGTCACATACTTAAAGATTGTAAGTGCACATGATGTAAGGTCTGTCAAGGACGACCAGTGTTGTCAGAATTAATTTGTCATAGTGTTGGCGATAATAAAGATACGTGTACTTGGTATAAGGTTTACCAAGGACGACCAGTTAATTTCCCAGAATAGTATACGTGTATATGGCCTACGGTGAATCAAGGAGGACCAGTGTACATAATTATAGTTGTTTTCCCTTTCCCAAAAATGGACCTAATTCACGGCCAACGGTCAAGTTTATACACCGGCGAGACCCTAGTAATGAGAAGCTACTCAAGAACGAGTAGTTTATGCCCGCGAGACGCTAGTGATGCGAATACTCAAGAACAAGTAGTTTATGTTTCTTGGATATACACAAAATGAGCTACAGCATGTGCTAAGTGGGATAACAAAGTTAGCCATCATATGGCCCCATTTAGTCCAGTGGTGTCGTCAATGTCAATTATTCTTTCAGATATTTGAAATTAAATAATTATTTTTATATAGACAAAGAACACATGGCAAATACAAATATTTAATGAGGGTATTGTAGGTACCGCTAACTCCTTTAATATAGCTACCTATATGAACATTTGAAAATTATATTTGCTTCCTAAATACCGAAACGCGACGCTAATGCCTCTTTACATACAGTAAAACATTGCTGCGAAATTCTTATCGGTAAAATGATAATCCATCACATATTTTTGGTTTATAGACACATGATATATTGTTACAAAACTCACAAAAAATCTTCAATCACGAAAACAACATACACTCAAGCCACACACAAACGTCACAATTGGGGCCAATATGGCTGCTCCTTCTGCACTCGTCGAAGCCAGATATAATAGGGAACATTCCCATTTTTTTAATTGCATACGAATGTTCTACCTTACCTAAAAATAAAATATGCAAAATATGACACCTTAATTCACAATAATAAATTTGTTATAAATTATTAAAGTCTCGCCTTCGAGCGAACCGTTTCAAACAGGTTCAAAGTCGTGACGCCACAGGCTACAATTTTCAAACGACGATGAGACCGATTCGGTCGGCTACGGGAGATCCCAGCACTCGACCGCTTGATTTCATACTTCTTTCGGCCGCTTTCCGGCGCAACCTCTACCGAATATTGTAGCTTATGACGTCACAGCTAGTTTCGGGCCGCTCCAAATTTATTTTCTTGTTTTCTTTTGAAGTATACGTTTTATTACAACGTTACGCTATGTTTTCTAGTATTATTTTTATATTTAAAATTTTAATCATGTTCCCTATTACCATGCACCGTTTAGTCCTGGTTCAACTAGTAAGTCCGGTCATGTATACGGTTGCTAGTTCGAACTAACTTTGTCAGCTCGGTCTTAGTTCTTACTTAGTAAGCTCGAACTAAATATGTGCGCTAGCGCTTTTAGTCCGGTTCCAAAAATCATGTAAACGTTTAGTCCGAATTTAAGTTAGTTCGAACTAAACAGTGCATGTATACGTGGTAAATATCTGTCGAAGCTTAGGACCACAAAACATCCGGATAGCATTTAGCATCAGCTGATAGTGACATTTCGTTATGCTATAAGGGTTTTGTGGTTCGTTTGTGTCAGTGTCAGAAACAGATTAATATCTGCCGCATAAAGTAAACACAGATTTCGTTTATGTCTGTGACCGTGACTGGGTTTCGTGTCAAAAGTGTTTTGTGTGTCTTATATTCACTTTATTCACTATCACAGATTAAGGAATACTATACAGTATACACTATTTCCCCATTGTATTTTTGTTTTTGTTAGTGACAATATTTTGTTCGTTTTATGTAGTATATTATTTGTATGTATTAAGACAAAGTAGATAATATATCTGGTTAGGAGTTACCATAGATTAAGTGGTAGTTGTTTTGTAAATAGATGACATGAAGTGGAATTATAAGTTTTTAGGCACTAATTAATCACCCTTGTATATGCGGTGAGTTGGTTTTATTTTTAGCAATTATTCTTATTATCTCTTCATACCAATTTCCAGATATGGAAGAGTCTCTGGGGGCACAGTATGCAATACAAATAGCAGTTCACACATTAAGAGATAGATGTAAAAGTTTACAGCATCGCATCGCAGTGTTAGAAGAAGAAAATATGAATCTTCGCATACAGTGTACTCGAAATGAAGAAAACGAACATTCCTTATCTGAATTAGACAAATTAAAAGAACATATAACTGAGTTATCTGAGCATAAGGAACAGTTACAAAATAAAATAAAGATGGTTTCAAATGAGAACCAAGATTTATGGAATAAATTGGGAAAGCTAACAACTGTAAACAAAAACTTAGGTGACCAGTTAAATAAAATTAATGACACAGTAAATCAGCATACATCTCCTTTACAGCACCATAGTGCTTTAATAAGGTCTAAAACATTTACTCAGGACCAACCTCAAACTAGATTTCTTCAAAAGAATTTAGAAATCAATGAGAAAATTAGCTTAGAGTTGGAAGATATCTCATTAAAATTGACAGACAGTTTTTCTAAGCAAAAGATTGAGTTAGATAAATTATGTTCTGAAATTGAGGGGATACAGTATGGTGAAAGTATCATAACAGAAAATTTTGGGTTTTGTTTTGAAGACGAAATCGAGGATGATGTCGTAGAAGAGATCAAGTATCTTTTAGATGATTTTACTATACTAAAAGATGAGGTTCTACAGCAGAGGAAACTTATACAGCAAAACTTGACAAATTTGGGTATTTTGCAAGGTAATTAGAACATCTAATATTTTTCTTAAGTGCTGGAAACACGTGTTATATTTATTTTGTGTTAGATTTTAAAAATCAGTTGAGGATTTATTTAGCTTTATCAAAATTTAAAACAAATGTTCATGTAAACATATGGTGATATTAATTTCTATGCAATTTAAAATTTGCTATTTGGGAAAATGTTGATGTAGGTGGCACTGTAAATGGTGTTAATTTATAATTTACCAGTAATGGAAGCCTAAGTCAACGAGGTTACACCAAATATCTGTCAATACATATATTATCGGGTATCTAAACCAAAGTGTCTAAACCGGGTATCTAAAATACGTATATTCACTTTATGATTTTTTATATAGATGTTTATGACATTCACAAGGTATAATATACTTTACCAAAGCAAAGTGATATTAAAAAATGTCAAAATATTGATTTGTTTTGTAAATTAAACATAATATACTGGTAATAAATTACATCCAAAATTAATGAAAAGAAATCTGGTCTATTCAGCCCAATTCTGTAACTACAAATTAAATAGAGATGCATGAAATTGAATAGAGGTAGCAGTGTCAAGTCAGAATTTCTCTAAATCGGTATTCTATAACTATTTTCAGCTTCTACTACCTATCTAAATGTCCAATAGAAATTTATGTTGTTCATGGAGAGCTTGTCAAAGTGCTACTTCAAGATTGGAATATACATTCGCACATGTGCAATCGACACACAACTAATTTTAAGTTTGATGTCTGGAGATACGATAACCTCACACATTTTTCAAATTGTACTTGTATGTTGTAGGATTTATCTAGATATAAAAAAATAATTAGTTTTCATTGTATCTATTATTGTTATAATTATAAATTATTACGTGGTATCATCCTATTAAAGAATCTAACCCATGAACTTTTAAATAAACATGGATAAACGTCTTCCGTAACGGAATTAATCACATACAGTGCATTCGGCTACTGTCTGCGTTGCATCCGCACTGTGTTTATGAAACCCTAGTAACATGTCCGTCGATATAACTTGATCCAAGTAATTACCAGTGATGACGCAACACCTAACATTCATTAGTTAGCCTTTAGTTAATCTTTCTTGGAGCTGAAATACAAAAGAGTTAGAAAGGTAAATTGAAGTAATTTGGACCCAATTAATTTATCTAAAAAGTTATCACTTATTTAACTTGCAAAGACGTGTACTAAGAGATAGAAGTAACCCCTTTTATATTCGTGAGGAGCTGTTTTAAGAACTGTAGTGTGGGAAACGACTTCCAAAAAGAATGGCGATGAATTTAATTAATGAATTAGAACCTTTAATGATAGACTCTCAGAATGATATCTGTTCCTAACCATTTAATACTACAATACTAAATATTTGAAGACCTAACTTCTAAATATTTTCTTTCCAAGGTATTATGCTTGTTACACTTTTATGCACATGGAAGTTAGTTTTTCTAAAGCAGATATCTATCTGCGTGACACTTATTAGGGTATAAATTTTAAACAATTTACAAATTACTTCACCAGCCTAGTTTTATGCAAATATCACGAAATGGAACTTATGTTTTTATTATTTTATTAGTTTAGCTGTGAGCTGGTTATTAAAGTCTATATTCACTCGATATTTGCTTCATTGCCAGTTTGTTACAAGTGTGTCTAATAAAATATTCCGATTTATGATCACTTTGACAAGAGTTATAGAATACGAAAATTAAGACTGATGCGATAGATATGGAACATTTCGATTTGTCATAATTTTGATTTGTGAAAAGTTACAGAATAGGGCTGGGTATAATAATATATTTAAAATTATTTTCATTCTAATTTTTTTTAGAAAAATTGGTTTCCAAAAGTAGTGACGTTAAGAAAAATGCAATATGTGATAAGAGTACTTCCACGGGTGATATTCCTAAATCAGGTATAGATAAGTTTACAGAAATTGATAGTACAGATGTTGAAGCAAAAGTAAATTCTCTGTCTGAGGTCCTTCCACTAGAAGTAGAGAAAGTTTGCCCTATTTGCAGCAAAATGTTTCGGAAAGATGTACAGTTTCCAGAATTTCAAAGACACGTTGAGGATCACTTTCATCCAGATATTAATTCATATGAATTATTGTGAGATTACCATTTTCTTGTAATAGTGAATGGGAAATATTATAATTTTACTAAGAAAACTTTAATATATTAGTGTTCTATTTATTTTAGTGCTTTTAAGATTCTAAAATTTAATAATTCTACACATATTTATTTGGTAATTACCACATAACATTCTAATAATCAACTAAATAATTAAACAATTAAATAAATTTAACCATAGAATTGTAGAAAAATGTAATCAACCTAATTCTGATGGTTTAACATCAGTGGTCGTGGCAGGCTTCTGTGTTGTTTGCTGTAAAAGATTTTTACTAAACCAAGCTGGTCTCGGTTTCTGTATTTCAACAACCCTCTTCCCTTCAAAGAATTCTTCTGGTCTTTCATCTTTCTCTCCTTCATATAGCACTACAACTTCTTTTTCCACAGGTTCCAGCTTCAATTCTGCTTGGATTGCATCTTGCATGGCCTTTGTTTCATCAATCACCTTTTTATAGCAGGTCGCTGAAAAACATTTTTTTTAAGAACAGATTTTGTATAAATTTATTTCTTGTATTTAATATGAGTACCTACTTCGTAATTAGTACCTATATTCTGCATTTTAAAAACAAACAATGTATTTCAGTAACATTACAGACTATTACAAATTGGATAGCAAATGAAAACTCTTTAATATTCAAAAAATTTTTTTTTTTAAGTAAACGCCGCAGATTGTTTGATTTAGATGCTTCTAGAAACATTTTAGAATCGTATTTCCAATAGTTTTTATTTGTGTTGCAGAATACTCCTTTACTAGAATAGTATTGAATTGTTACTGTTACTTCTCCGATATGAGTCTGTTAAAAAAATATCATTCGGCGAAAAACTGAAAATATATTTTTACCATATATCTAGTCTCTTTATATAGAGGATCTGTCCAGTAACCCTATCTTCTCCATGGTTTTGCTACATTTAATTCGCTTACTCGAGGCCTATAGGAGCTTATCGAGACTTATAGCAAGTCAGGATTTTTACTCTACTCTCCAAGCGATATATCACACTAAGTCATTTGTCAGTACCATTGACTGAGTGCGCCATTGTAAAACTAGTTCTGGTATTTCGGTCAGTCAGTATCAGAATAGTCAGTCAGTATCAGAATAGTCTTTATAATAGAAACAGATGCATAAGGACAAATAAATTATAAATACTGTATTGGTCTTGCCCATCACTTTTTTGGTTTCATGCTTCCTCAACTAAGCATTTGGGTGGCCAAAATATTCTTTTGGATTTTTTAATATATATTCCAAAACTACGTAAAAATTACCTTTCGAAAATATATTAACAATATCATTATTTGGTACAGCTTTAAAAAAATACCAATTGTCTTTGTCATAGCCGCAAACTTAATATTTCTTAATAGTCCAGTCAATGAAAGTTTTTATTTCTTACTCCTTAAGTACAACTTAGTTCACTCTAACAGAATGCAGTGAAACAAATTATTAACAGTCTATTCACAAGTTCAACAATGGAAAAATAATTCTCCCGTACCTCCCAAACAATGGGGTCGACACGAGAACATTATTTGACACCAGTAAAAATGACACAACCAGCAGCACCGAATAACATCTTGAAAATCATATTTTGCTCTTGCAAAGCAGGATGAGATTAAGCATGTGGCTGCAGAACAATTAATTATTGTTTAAAGGACATTTAAGGGACATTTTTTAAGGCCATATTCTTGTTCCTCATGATCGATAATGTATGAATAACTACTTCTGGCATGGTAGAAAATACTGCAATGATTTATCGCTATATCTATTGTTGTTCTATTGATCATTTTGGGATGACGTTGGTCAATTTTGAAGTTAATTTTTAGATTTTGGAAGTCGAAATAGTATTAAAATACCAAAATTGTATGTCGTTGTAGATTGTTTTAGAGACTGTGAGTTAAAATTATGTAATTTATTTATTTATTTATTCATTCATGGGCAAGCCCACTTAAGCAACAGTTTCAAAATAAAGATACTTAATTATTTACAACAATTTACGTATTTATAAACAAAAATAACTTTGTGTGACCCACGGCCATATTGTCAAAAGCAGGTGATTAAAAATGATCAATTGTTATTTTATTACATAACCTATCTATTATAAGGCTTCTAAAACGGCCGCGAGTGGCGTTGTAATCTGAACATTAGAGGCAAATAGTTCAAGCAATAGATACATTTTAGCTTGCAAACGGTCATGAAAAGATCATTTTTGGCATGGATCTCTATTGCGGAGGTTATTAAAACCCCAAGATAAAGACGTTGCCTCTCCTGCAGTCAAAATGGAAAATAGGTAGAAAAAAAGTTTTTTGCGCCTATCTGCTAAACTGTGTAACCCACGTCAATTGCTGTTACAAATAATGTAGGTAGGCTATTAGATTTCCTACATATTTCGAATACAACTTTTTTTTCTCAGATTCATGTATAGTGTTCCAATATTATATCTGACTGGTCGGACGCCTCACAATCAATCATTTATTGCAGCTCTAGCTAAAATTGAAACGTTCGATTATTACATTTATGAGGCGGCGAACGAAGCTCGACTTGCTCGGACGTTTTTGATAGAACTCGCAGAGTCGGCAAAAGTTGGCGCAAGAGTAATCTACTTGAAATCGTTCATTATTGAGGTTAGAACCAATTCTTGTTTTTGAATTAGTTAGTTGTTAATTGGAAAATAAAAAAATAACTACAATTAATAGCATGCACAAAACCACAATGACAAGACATGATGTTTACAGAGGTAATTTTTACATCCCAGACGAAGATATTCTGGGGTTTACATTGTTGACAATAGACATTTTCTACTCCGATCCCTGCGAATCGTTCGAAAGTTACCAATGAAATCTAGTACCTCCAAAGTCACGTGATAGATATCTACCTCTGAGCTCTCATCTCTGATGTAATATTTGAACGCAACAATGGTTTCTGACATACACACTTGTTTTTATTGACAATATGGCTTGGAAATTTTTTTTGTATTCTACCTCAACGATGGTGTGGAAAGGAATAGAATACAAAATATACTACTTTTCATGTTTCTATTAACAGGGCTAGTACCTTGAAAGATGGCAAGAACAAAATCTAGCCACTTGATGAGACTGGCTTTGATTCAATATCTGCAGATAGTTCATCGCGGTAGTTGGCCATTGTGGAATTAAGCCTGGGTTCAGAGCCGTCTAGAATAAAATAGAGAACTGCACTTGGGGCTGGGGGGTTTGTACAGTGGGACACATTGTAGTAATGTACCGAGTCCTGACAATTTAAGTCATCATATCGTTCAAGTGATTATTCGGCTTTTGAAATTACTTGAATACCCAGTTTAATACTCTCAGTACTTGGATACGGAAAACATCGGATATTTCTACCTTACCAGATAGGTACCATAAACTCGATGCAGATGTACTTGGTACCTACTCAGTAACGAATAAAAGTAATGAGTACTCTTAAAAAGGAACCAAGTCCTATTACTCTGAGCACTCAAATAATACTAATACAATATTATATATATACGTACGACACAAAACTCCAGCCTCGTGATCATCTCCACAGGTATTACAAGTTTTTAGATGGGTTTTCGATTGTAGAATTTTCAATACATAATCCGGATGTCCAAATTTTCTTTTTAGCCTTTTCTCAAGACTCCGTCGATGTTTTGGGACTGCCCAAAGGAAAGCTTCCTCGAAAACATTTTTTGTGGGTAATTGGAAAGCTGGCTGTGGTAATCGATTAGGCTGTATCCCAGCGAGGCAAAAGGCATCTGTCAAAAAGTGAGGTTAGGTAATAACATTAGCGAAATTAAACTGGGTAAAATGTGCGTGTACGTGATAGCGGTTGACTAGTTACATAATATTAGATTTACCTGGTGGATATCTTCCTAATGCAAAATCAATAAATCGCTGGAATCTGCAAATTGTGTTATTTATTCGCGTTAAAAGTGAAACGGCCATCCTCCTTCGGTAAATGATTGTCAATCAGCTGGAGTTGGGGTAGTGGGACTAGCAGTCGGCGTGCTGCTCTAGACGGTGGAAAGGTGCTATGCCGTGCTTCTTTATTGGTGATTACCGTCTCACAACAGTTTTGACTATGGCTTCTGTAGGGTCTAGTAGAATTTGTGTCAGGGTGCAGGATAAATTGTGTCAGTGGGGACATTCAACGTTTATCAGAAAAAAATCTACATCTGTGCGTTCAAAATTTGGATTTCAAACACCATTTAGGACCTACTTCCAGGATAATCAGGTTAGAAATTTTAAACTTTTTTGATAAAAAAATACCATCATCTTACATAATAATTAACATTAGCTAACCTAGCTAAAGTACATTTTACATAACTCCTACCTACCTACCTTAGATTAGCTAAGTATGTACAATAGTACATCGGAGATCGGAGTAGGTACATCTACCCTATATAATCTAGATCTACATTAGGTACCTAACTAGAGTAAAGTATTATTATATTGCATTTATTGCGGCCTCGATACACCTAAATAAATAGGAAGTACCAGATTATGTGTACTACAAATTAAATGATACACTATTAGATTTTCGATTATTGTATATTATTCAGAGAATTATTTGCTTTTACTTTTAAGCGCGCTATAAGGTGTTTGAACATTCGAAAGTTCAATTAATGAAGAGTTTACTGAAATCCATTTCTCCGGTATTCGACGCGTCCTACATAATCTGAAAATACTATGTAGGTACAAGCTACCTACATTTAACTTTACATTATATTAAATTTCAAATATATTTTCGAGTTTTCGAAGAAATTTGCTACACGCGCCATATTTTAAATTAGAATTAAGTGCCTAAGACTCAAAAGGTTGGTTAAAATTTATATGTATACCTACCTATCTAGTGTAAGTATAATCAATTTAATAATTTTATACTCTCGTTTACCATACTTATTTGTGCATATACCTAGGTATAACTTTTATTTGACAAAAAGTAGGCTAACAAAGCGGATCTATATTATTGATATCGTTGGTGAAAAATTCTGTGCCAGTGTAGTCCGTACCACTTTCTCAATTTCGTTGGCTCTACCTAGGTAGGTATAAACTTTCTTTTACGCGTTTGCATGATGTTTATGTTTGACATTGTTGTTAATAGGGTGGAATTTTACCTTAATTCATTATTAACTTAATTATATGGGTTATTATATTACGTTAAATTAGGGTTGTGTAAATTAAACCACAAACTATTATATAGGTGTAGGTACAAAGAAAATACAAATACAGAAAATGGAGAGTAGGTATAAAGAAACACAAACTTAATTTGACAATAACAGATAAACAATAAACAACAGATAAACAATATACCTAGATAATATTGAATTATTAACTCAGGCATGCCATCAGAAGAGAACAGTAGCCTGTCTGACTCTCTCTCCATTCTTATCTCACGAGAAATATGAAATATAAATGTCAGAATCAGGGTTGCCAGATTTTTTCAAGCCTGGTCGCTATATTGAGCGTGCGAATATTTTTAATAACAAGATCTTATTTAAATGCTCTAAAAAGAAGAAAATAAACTGTAAATTAAATTAAACCCACCAGTTTATTACATTACACAATTATTTATATGATATAAATCATATAAAAGCTTGTCGCGAGATTTATCTATTTTATAAAAAACTTAATTTTTTTCTCAGTATTTTTTAGTATATTTTTTTTCTTATTACTTACGTATGTCAATATCAAGTTTCATATTGTTTTTTTTGTTTATCTATACAGTTAAATCTCGCGACAAGCTTTTATACCATATATAAATTGTGTCATATAATAAATTGATAGGTTTAATTTAATTTAAAGTTTATTTTCTTCTTTTACAGCATTTAAATAGAAGCTTGTTTTGAAAATGTTTTTTTACTATTATTTAACATATTTTTTATTTTTTTAGTTATCGCTGGACATGTTTCTAAGTCTGTTCATTTCATTTAGTGCGTCATAGTTGCATGGTGGTTTGCCTGTTAATTTAGTACAGTCTAGTTCTTACATAAGGAGACCTTCTAGTGATTTGACTCTACTTAACTGTACTTATTTCGGCTTGAAGCTTTCTTGTTCCTAAGAAAACACGGTATTTATATCGGTGAAAAGATGTAAAATATATTTTATATAAAGATATTCCGGGTTTTATTTTGGAGCTTTTTACTCCAAAGCTTAATAGCTTAATAGCTAATTGACCCGTACAATTGGACCTCAAAATCGTAATTGGGGACTCCAAAAACCCCGGGATAACAATTTCAGACGGATTGGAACAACTAAGTTTTTGATCGCCATCTTAGATCCGCCATCTTTAAAAATTTTAATCGCCAGCAGTTGACCCTTGTCGGTCCCTACAACATTTGTTGGAGCCCCACCAAACTATCCCTAACCTCTGCCGAGTTATAACTCTTATAAAATTATATAACTATAAAATTTGTATAACGGCCATCTTGAAGTGACGACACTTTATTTTCGTAATATTCTCAGTAAACCCTTTCATTTCACATCAATATCATGGAAGTGCATAAAAAATGACTAGTCCGCCATCTTGGGCGGGGCGCCATATTGGATTGAGAATGACGTCACTTAGCTAACCATGCGTTGTCATTCAAACTATAGGTGCATGCAAAATTTCAGTTCAATCGGTTGAGGATTACTACATTACAATTCAGTTGCGAAATTTGACCCAACAAACATACATAGATAGCAAGTTAAATAAAAGCTTGTAAAAATAGGAGAAAGTTTTTGCCACAGTTGTGATTTTCTCACCCTTTATGTTTTTATCGTCGCTGAACATGATGAATTTCTCACCCTTCATGTTTTTTTCGTCGCTGAGCATGAATCGGAACTTTGCTGATATAAATTTTTCTCGGATACCTTTAAAAAAAAACATAACAATTTTGGAACCTTTTTCGGTGTCTCGCCTATATCTAATAAACTAGGTATGCGTTTTATCGAAAAAAAACATTCTATACAAAATTAAAGTAGGCAAGATTTCCTACATTTTTAACGTTTCTTATTTCTTTATATGGGCGATCGCGAGCGATTGTTTCGCTGATAGAGCGCGTTGGAAAATGGTAAAAAACAAAAAAGTGGGCAAAATGCAATGCGATTTTTCGATTTTTTTTAAATCTGGTGACCTTTTTCAGCAATCTACACAGCGAATACAAAAATACCTACTACATTTTATAAATCGCCCATTTTAGTCGTCAGTCGCCAATTGAAAATTAAGTAAGTACTGTCCCAAATTGTAGTCTGAAGTCGCTCATATGGCGACAAATCGTCCACTCTGACAACCCTTTTGAAAATTATGGCCAAGTTCTGCCACACCAATCTCACAAAATGGCACACTGATCTACCCTAATCTTTCCTCTAATTTCTGGCATGAAAACTATCTCGACCAAAAGAATATTATGACAATAATAATACGTCTTATATTCAGGTCTTTTATTCCTGCTTATATTCCTGCTTTTCAGCTCATTTGCTCATTTATTCAAAATAAACTGGATCACATATTTTTTCAATGTGTCAAATACAAAGAACAAGTAACAATATGTATGGCAACTATACGAAATGTAATACCTAAACACCATTTAATGTTCTCTCCCTCCCAACAAAATTCTTCAAAATTTGAAAAAAACAAAAATTCTATTATTATGACTGAATATAGGAATGGGTTAGCTTCTTTCCTCTGTTATCTCTCCTTTGTTTCATCCCGAGGTCCTCTAGATGTATGTGTGTCAAAAATAAATGTCCTGACAGGACATCCCCGTTCTTCCTTTTTTTAATTTTGTTAATATTAGGGGTTGGCTGTATGGTATGGCGTAATGTCTAATGCCAAAAAAAATGAATTATTATGTAACGCAAATAATTAACAGAGTTAACCAGTTCCAGATTCAAGAGAGTTGGTCGATATCAAGTTATCTTACACTCTCGAAAAATTATTTATTTTATCAGTTTCTTAAAAATTCAAATACTGGAAAACTAGAGAAATGCCGCTATATAGGTACTCTTCATCAGTCAAGGAAACCTGACAAAATTGACACCTTAGGAGCATGAGTTCTCTCATGTTGGCCAGACCCTCAACTATTTTTATTTTTATTTAACCTATCACTATTATTATACAAATTATTTATTATTAACCTATTACTATTATCACAAATAGTTTGGCCTATATCCTATATCCATTATATATATTCACAATGCGCACCATTGAATGAGGGACTTATTTCGCTCAACGATGCACACGCAACAACACCCACACACTAAGAAAAACAACAAAATTACCAAAACATTATGAAATATCCAAAAAACGCTAAAATAAATATGTCAAATCTTTATACTGTTATTTAGTAAAGATCGCCATCGTAATGACAAACAGGATTAATTTTCTATCAAAGTTTGGCATGCTTTGTTAAATTCGCGATATTGTCTGTCAAAATCGGTCTCAAAGAAAAATGCTATGAAATTTACTAGCAATGTAGAAGGAGCTTTTAAATATCACCATTTAAGCAAATTATACAGAATATATATCTCGTAAACTTTGATTTAAGTATGTCTTTGGATAATTAAGCGTCTTGTGTTTCTAGTACGAAACACACTAAAGCTTCTTCATTTTTTAGACAAGTGTGATGGTCTTGTTTAGCATTTCCTGAATGAGAGTCAACAGGTGTAAATTGCGGGTAGTTTCTAAATTAAGACGACCAGATTCGACAATTTTATGGATATAACGTTAACGTTCAAATTTTCGTATTCCGTAATCAATATAAATACATATAAATAAGTGTCAGTTTCTAATGTCAAAATAACGGCATTTTCCTAAGTGTATATGATGGTATATTACGGTACTTAAACAAAAATCAATTTTTACATTTTTTTGTCTTTGTTCCGGGTAATCCCCGAAACAACTGGACCGATTTTGACGGGACTTTCACTGGCAGATTGGTGATGTTATAAGGAGTAACTTATGCTACTTTTATTTTAAAATTTTTGTTTGTCTGTCTGTGTGTTCCGGATAATATCCTAAACGGCTGGACCGATTTTGACGGGGCTTTCACCAGCAGATAGCTCATGTTATAAGGAGTACCTAACTTAGGCTTTTATTTTAAAATTTTTGTCTGTCTGTTTGTTCCGGCTAATCTCCGAAACGGCTGACCGATTTTGACCGGGCTTTCACTGGTAGCTAACTGATGTTATAAGGAGTAACTTGGCTACTTTTATTTTAAAATTTTTGTCTGTCTGTCCCACGCCAGCTAATCTCCGAAATGACTGGATCGCTTTTGACGGTTCCGCACAAAAAATTAAGAATAAATAATTAATTATTAACGTAAATCTTCTGTTTGACCTTCGAGTAATAATAAAATAAACTAAAGTCCAGTACCGCGCGCACCCTACGCCCACGCCCACGCCTCCGTCCCACCGATTCCCCCTCCCACAACTTAATATCACAAAGGCTGCCTGTCGGGTGGGCTCAGAATGCACGTTAAATTCGCGCGGACGAAGTCGCGAATAACGGCTAGTAGCTAATATAAGCACAAGACTGGTACTGTCTTACGCTATTATTATACAAAAGTTACTTTATATTACATACATCGAATTCTTTGCGACATAGAGTACCCGAAAATATAAGTACCCACTTTTATATTTACATATTTAAATTTACAAAACATATTTCAAGTTTGCCAAAACGAAAGTTGTCAAATTGGCGTCATCACCTGAGTGTAAGTTTTAAGCAAAACTAATCAGATGCGTGTGTGTGTATGGGAAATTTTGGAAAAAATTACACATTTTAATTAGGTTCGTGACTTCATTCTAAACTGAAAAATAACATACAACTAAAACAAATAAAACAAGTTATAGAAAATCAGGAAGCGTCCTTATGTTTCTAAGTGGTTAACAACTTTTTATGATCCTTCATTATTTTCATAATAGTTATTTATGTATTAAGGACACAAAAGGTTTTTATGGCCCTAGGCCCGAGCCCGAGCTACCACTCAACCCTGTACTACTATCCTACAATACCCAACATAATAAACATGACTAAACATGACTAACTAAACATAATAACTGAAGTAATTGTCTTAACTGTAAAGACAAAATTTTACATAAAGTTTTAAATAAGCTCAAATATTTGTGTCTATTATTTGAAATTTTTGACGTTTCTTTATATCCCCCTGGGTCATAATAACACCGGTGGGCTATAAAAAGACGTTTACGTCGAAAATATTTTATAATTGTCATATTATAATGTTATCGTGCATGAAGATTATTAATACTCCTAATTGGCCATGTAATTAAGTTCTTAGTAAATGCATAAATCACGAAAATAACAATAAAAATTGTAGTAGGTAGTAGGTAAGTACCTATAGGTAATTAATAATAATAATAATAACTTGTTTCTTTTATTCTATTATTAAGCTCGTAATGTACTTGCCGTAATATTTATTTATAAAATTAATGGCAGTATGCAGGTGCACTGTCCGATAATAAAACGGATAATTTGTATGTTAATTGCATTTTATAATATCTACTTTGTACAAACACTAATTAATTAGTGTACCTAATAGATATGTAGATGCATGCAGTGGTGGATCAGCCATAACTGTATTTTATTTTTAATACTACAAAACCAGTCTTGTTCCATCAGTTCAATGCATAAATGTACAATATGGTGGACTTCGCAGTTAGTTGATCTTGGAGTTAAGCCTCTAGTAAATTGACTGAAGGCTCATTGGATTTTCACATTTCTTAACATGTTTTTTTTATTGATTTCTATTATCTGTTTGAGACAATGATGTTCCTGTTTGTTTGTTGCTTTTAGAAAAGCATTTCCCCTTCTTGATTCATTATATTGTTTATTTTACTGTTAAAGAGCGCAAACCCATTATTAATTGTGACAAAATTAGAACACATACCGGATGTCAACGAGATCAGTTACCAACCGTCATTTATTAATTTTTTTAAAGGATTGAAATGAAACTTGGAATGTGTCACGTGTTATAAATATTATTTTTTAATCTAAGTACCTACTTGTCAGGTTTTTACTTGCACGAAGTGACCCCAACCCCCTATTTTGATTTTAAATAGGATACCCTATATCTTTTATATTTTTGGAATCTAGAAGTCATTCCGCCTTTGACTGTAATAATTTCATGAGCTTACGCCTGATTTTACGGGAATTCTAGTGCGCAAGTATCGTCAGGGAGCAAGAGTGAAATCCGTATCTGTAGGCGCGAGTCTAGTGCGCCGTGACCTGCCTAATGTTATCCGATATTATTTATACATAATCGAAGAATTAAACGTATTGGATTTTTTTTATTATTGATTTGTTATGCTGTGTTGTTGATCTACATAGGGGTCCAAAGTTGGAAGATCTCTTTCTTCGAAATACTTGCTAAAAAAAACAAATGGAAGTATAGGGGAGCGAGGGGTAATTCCGAACACTTAAGGGAAAAACAAATAACTCCGAAACTATTGACATTAGGACCATGCAGCATGGCGTATAGAGATGACAAAGAAAAGACTAAGGTAGAAAATTATAACAAATGAAGCAATCCACTTAATTTAAAAAAAAAATCAAATAATTTATCAAAAAATATAAGTATTGAAATTCGGCATTACCCGAAGGTTTCAGGTAATGCGGTACGGTTGGAAGGTAATTCCTAACGCAATAAAAGAGGCGTAAAACTAAATAGAACAGTAACAAAATAATATTTTTTTGCGCAAAAATAACAAAAATAGTTTATCGGTATCATCGCTCCACATCCAACACAGCGATACCAAATTTCAATTTTACCGTATTCTCCACATACTAAATAGGTTTCTCTTTGATTTTCATCCAAATCCATATCTTGTGGATTTATATCATCGTCGCTGATATTTTTTTCATGTTCCTCTCCACTGGAAGAATCAAACACTTTTTTGGTG
>CAXKVY010009984.1:0-25688 GCA_964058915.1 Tetropium fuscum
TGAATACCGCGTCGGCAGGTCGCGGAATCGCCCCATTTTGGCCTATAAAAACTTTAGGAATTCCTCAGGAAATAAAAAACTGAACTTTTGCATATAATTTTATTCCATACATTAAAATGCTAATATCTAATTGTATCACAATATGTTTAAAATGCTAATTGCGCAATCAATGGTCCCAGCAAGCAATTAACAAACAGTAATTAATTCGATGTGTTGGCATGATTACATAACAAAGGAACTAAAAAAAAAAACAATACCTTTTACTATTTTAAATGTACTTTGAAGGAAGTTGTATAGATTTATATAAAATAATCCAACACAAGGTTAGAATTGTCTTAAAATTTGTAATCAACATATTACTTACTACCTTGCTCAGGTATTAGCGAAATTTATGTATGTAAATGTAAAAAGATATTTCTATAAAAATGTCCTTTATTATGTAATATTTACAAAACTGTGTCAATTACGATTAAAAATTACGATTATTGCACTCAATATTATTTATTTGCAGGGCTTAACAAATGTAAATCACATATAAATTAGGGTTTTTGTCAGTTTTTTATTTAAGATCTTTTATCTTTGAGTACATGTTTCTTTCTAGCTCTGTTAAAAAAAACATTGACCCTGAAGAATGTAAGAGAAGAAAACGAGAAATCCTAGTTACCATGAAGTAGTTTTCTTTAGTTAAATATACCTACACAAGAAAACCAATCAATATTTATTATTTAGTTTGATTCTCATCGGTGGGTATAATACCAGGTATATTTTTGACTTCTATATCTATTGTTAACAACTGGCCCAAAAATAAAGTATTTTTCAATTTAGTCCTAAACATAATCCCAGTTTTATAAAGTATATAATAACAATAGTTAATTAACAACAAGTTTAACAATAATATTACTTGGGCGTTCAACCAGCCTAATAGGTAATTTTGAAATCAGTAACCACTAGTGGCACTAGTTTACATAACTAGTTCCACTAAAAACAGAACATTTAAAAAAAATTCAATGAACATAGGACTTTTATTTTATATTAGGAAAATGTTCGAGCCCATAAAGGTAAAATTTACAGACATTGAAGCAAGTAATCAATCACACATCTATCAGATGTTTATATAATATATTCTATTTATCTATTCGTTAATATTAATTTTGAATAAGGTGTTACGAATCTAATTCAATACATAACAGCAGTTTGCTTTGGGAGCAAAGCAATGTCAGTCTTAAAGAAGGTGAAGAATGCTATTGCAGTTGAAAAGCACACTTATTATTTTTTATGTCAGAAGAGAAGTATCGGCACGTTCTTATAGTAAATAATTCCTTATGTTCTTAAGATAACGGTGCCTATAATATTTCTCAAATGTCTTTATATATACACAGCTTGCAAATAAGCACTAGTACTTCACCTGTTATAGTTTTGCAAAAGGCATAGTTAAACCAGTATTGGCAAACATTTGCACTTAATAGTATTTTCTGTAATAAATATTTCTATAGAATTGTTTGCATATATCACATTCAATTAGAAGATCACTGGATAGCTAGCGATATGATTATAAAACTCCAGATCAAAATCTATAAATATGTTGAATATTATTCTAAGAATTATTCTATTGTTCTTAAGAAACCACAATAAAACTATATAATCTCCAAATCTTGAAAGTTGGGGGTTACGTCTCTAATTTATTTGTAATCTACAACATACGCTGTTCGAGTGTTCTTAGTTAAAAAATAATAAAACGAGAGACAACAAAAAGAAATCCATTATATATATCTCTTGATATATCCGACTAACGTTGTTGTAAGCTGCTGTACGAAAAAGAAGTACGAAAAAGAAAGAGAGGGCATGATCATCGTAACTCTAGCGCAAATAATATCGATCAACTGATCGATTTCTTTTAACTAGAGCAGTAGCCTTGCACCGCTTCAAAATTCTAACAGAATCTGGTTATCTTTCAGTTGAATTCATTTTTTCTTCACTTTCAGTGCACTTATGGGCACCGCACTAGGCTGTCACTTTTTCGACGGAAAACCACATTGTTTAAACCATGCTCAGTCTCCTGTCTCTATGAGTTTAATATTCAAATTGTAGGTTATGTATTATGTTTACGTTTCTCATCGGGGAACGAGTAAAGTTTGTATACATCCGGACGAGTTGTTTCAACACACATTTGACTGGTGCAATACTGATCTGATTCGTATGGTTTATAAATATGACGTAAACGCCAGCTTTCAAGATTTGGAGAGTATATAATCGAGTAATTCTACAACTGCGACTATAAAATTGTTTAAATAATTATAATATGTCATGAAATTAAGAATGAGTAAAATTTGCTAATATTTTACTGCAGTTAAAAACAACTATAATATACTATTTGGTAAGTATATTAGTTGTCTGTGTAGCAAAAAATCATTCGACACCAGCAAACATGTTGTACAAGAGTTAGTTGCACACAATATTTTTTCTACAACTATTGTATTTATTTATTTATATTTACACCATTCTACAATTAGAAAACCAATTATTGAATGGATTAAAATATAATTAAGTAGTCATTTTAATGTAATTGTGGTATTAAAACTATTACATTGTAAATAATAATAGTATTTATAATCATTAGTTTCTATTGTTAAATACTAACTTAATAAATTTGACTTTTTGGTTCTGTCTTTACCACTAAGTGCTACTTCTAGTGAACAAAATACCTCCTCACGCGTATGAGTGAGACTGGTGAGGATTTTTTTGTTTTTCATTGTAGTGATTCTTTAGATTACCATGATATCACAGTAACGTAAAGAATCACTACAATGAAATAAAATTAACACTGGATACCGACATGAAAGCACAAACATCGCCATGACAGTTGTAAAAAAAATATATTACTTTTGATAAGCAAAGAGGCACCCTTATAGAACCGTCCGTGATAACATAATATGACAAAACATTATTAAGTCATTAATACCTATAGTAGTATATGAACATTCTGCCACAGGTTTTATAAACTGCTATTCGCTATGTGATGTAAAGGATAATGTTATGTAAACGTTCCCTTCGTGCTGTGGAGAATGTTCGCACACGATAGATTGCTCTCCGCAAACATCCCCCACAGAGCAAACTCAGCACGAAAGAGATTTTTCAGCACGATCCCGGCCAATCAGCACTCTTCTCTTGGCCACGTATTTTGAGCGAAATTCTCGAGCACGTTCCCTTAGCATGAACGAGAATAAACAAGCATAAACGAAAAAACCCAAGAATTTATATTTGGGGTATAGTAAAGTATATAGAAACTTAATTTTCGTGGTTCTTTCTGAAAATGCTCAAAATGCTGAGTGCTTAAAATGCTCTTAATGCTTCATATGAAAATGAGAGTGTATTCATATTCTGTGTTACAAATAATACAGTAATAACTTCTAACATCAAAAAATAAATATTTATTAAGTAAAAAATTAGCAAGTAACACTTACAGTAACTGACACTAAGTAACATGATATTACTTAAGCTTTTGCTATTTTTTTATGTTAGAAGTTATTACTGTATTAATTGCATAACAGAATATGAATATACTCTTAATTTCATATGAAGTATTAGGAGCACTTTCAGCATTTTGAGCATTTGCAGAAAGAACCACAAAAAGTAAGTTTCTAAACACTACACCCCAAATATAAATTCTAGTTTTTTTTCCATTTATTCTTGTTCCTGTCATGTGCTCGGGGAACGTTCTCCAAAAATACGTACTCTAGAATTTTACATCACTAGACAGGAGTAATGTGCAGCTGCTTGGTGGGGAGGCGGTGAACTGAATGATTGTGCAAAGGGTTGAACTTTAATGATCAAGTCTTATATTATGTAATATCATTGTTGAAACATGGGAGCTTGCAAATGTTGTACCTATCATTAGTTAAATAATAATACATAAAAAAAGGCAGTATTGTATCCCAAAATAGCAGAATCTGATTCAAAGAGAAAAGTGGAATTCCATTGCAAGAGAGCAAAAAAATCTCAACACAGCTCAGGTATCCCATGTCAGATCTTACCATTCCTTAGGATGGATTTTTTTCAAGGAGAAAGTAACAAAATATACAATAAAAAAAACATGTTCTTAAATATGCACTACATAAAATTTACACGTACCAATAATTACAACACGTCTTTCAAATATATTTTACTTAGATACCCCAAAATCACATTTAATGCAGTCATCGCCTTTGCAACTAATATGTATGAATTATACTTGAGTTCAAGACTACCTGGAAATGTTTTGCTGTAGCATTTCTCAAATGAGAAGAATTTCACAGAAACCAATTTCTGGGACTTTGCATTACAGTGGGTAGCCGTTTTCTCTCCCCACCCCTGGCCACGCTTTTTGGCATAGAAAAATATATGCATGGCATTGCCAGTTTATTCTCCTGTTTATACCTTTTCTGGTCTGTCCTTTACACCTATTATATTCTTTCAAGTTGGTATGTTAGTAGTTTGTGGTGGGGTAGAGGAAATTACGCCTAGTTTTTATTAAACTAGTGACCCGGTGACACCCTGACTGTATTTCTATAAAAGAGATATTTGGATCAAGTATATTAAGGAAAAAATTCCAGCAGATCCATTTTCTCCATATTTGACCAAGGCAGATTAAAAGAACCTCTCGTACAGTGTTCATATAAGGCTACATTGTTTTATTTACATTTCATTGTGATATGTTATCAGGCAGGTTCCAGTATGTTCGCCTCTTGGCCTCGGCAACTATTCCTGGGAACGTAAAAGTATACGAAACACACGTGGTATACATAAAATGGTAATTGCCTAATACTGATAATTATTTATATAAATCAACGTGCAAATGTAACAATTTTGAGCTTTGACAGAAATTAGCTATTACATAATATACATGTGTTTTGAGTCGGTGGATTATTGTGCACATTAAGCAGAAAATCTGGTTTTATCTTTTGCACTACAGGGATTTGTGGATGAAAAGGGCTCATCAGTAAGAATCAGCTCTTACTTTCAAAACACAGGCATACATGCTTCTATACTTCACAGCGAGATAGGTAAATAATATAGAATTATTACAGTCTTTCACAATTCAACATGTTGAGGAACACCCACGAATTTGAAGCTCAGTTTTCGGTTTCAATAGATCAGTATTTTCTTCAGGTGGTGGGTCAAGAAGTGCATAACCCTGTATTAAAAAAAAATCATTTGTTTTTTATTTGCAGAATTTTTTTAAATATTAAGGTAAAAATAGGTAATCCTAGGTGTGAAAATATGAGGCCCAAAAATTACCTTAATTTTGTGTTCAAGAGCAAGTGCTGTGAAGCAAAACAGCAGCAACAGTTAGTCACAGCAAATTAGGTTTTTCGGAGAAATAATTTATAAAGGTTTAAAAATTTAGGTGCCAACTCCTTTCAGATATGTAAATACAGATTAAAAGAGTTCCCACCTCTCAGGAGGGTGCTTCATCCCCTTTCACTTCATAAACCACTCTCTGATGTGATCTTGCGCTAGTTTTTTTAATTTTTCTCAATAACCGTTATTCTGATGAGGAAAATCAATAGGACCTAAAATATTCGGTATACAATTCTACATCATTTATGATCTTTGAACTTTTTTCTATTTTAACTCGACTCCCACAAATATTGTTTAAAAAATTAGTATATATTGCTAAAGTTAGGCAAAAATGAGTAAATGGACAAATATCTGGAAATACTTGGCTATGGAAAAATGTTATATTCAAAGCAGATTTTCCTACACAAACTTGGCTAAAAGGACAACAAATCTGACTACAGAAAATGTTGTCATTGCTACTATATCTCACATGCTCCCGCCACGTTTATTAAACTGGTTTCCCCTTCAGGCCTATTCCACTAAAAACTAACTGCCGTTTATTCAATAATTGGATGATATTCAGGTAATTCTTCCTCTACCACTGAATTAAGACATCCTTGACCATGACAGTTGGATTATTGTTGAACACTTCAATCCAACCTTAGCACAACTGCGTCGTTTTCTGCAACACTTTTTACAACAGCAAGATATTAATCGAAGAACAAAAGTATGAGCTGGTATCTCAGTTGTGGAAATTGGCAGCAAAATTGTTTTCCAACCCCAGTCATTAGGCTTCAAATTTTCTCCATGCCACGAATCAATTTGTTGAAAACGAATGTTGTTCTAAAGCAGCACATGTAGGTGGTAGTCTTGATAAGAACTGATAAGAATTATAAACAGGAGGACTATTAATTACTGAGGAAGGCTTATTTGCTCTATACCATAGCCTCCAAAAGATTGATTGGAGCTTCTTGAGCGATAATATATATGACATTAATACATACATAAAGGAGGTCCAATTTCCTTAAATAATTTTCGGCCACTATGTTTTTTGACCAAGATGTTTTTTTAGAATAAAAATTATTAGGTTATAAATTATTAGGTAGGTTATAAATTGCCAACCTTTTGTAACCCAAAATTGTAAATTATCATGATTATTAATAAAACATATTTTTGGAGAATACAGTTGAATAAAGGCTCCATAGCCTCCAATAAAATGTATCGCCTTTTATACTGACATATAGGTACCAAATACCAAAACTGGCAACGCTGGATCAGTAAAACCCCAGAAGAAATGAGGGACTGTTTCAAATTTGACTTATCTCCATATCTGTTGTCTCTGTTTAAGGATGGTGTTTGGAAAAAAGGAACAAAATTCAATATACCTAGGTTGTTGATGCCGGATGGCCTGCCACATTCTAAATGGGTGTTCTATTTTTGATAGGTTTTTAATTTATTAATTTGTTTTAATTATGATGCTGTGATTGTGCAAAAAATACTGTGAGGTTTTGGTAAATCAGTTCAGCTTTTTATTACCATTTGTTTTTTTTATGTTGGTAATATTTTCAGTAAGAGAGGAATTTTTAATATCAGTGATATACAATTTTTGTGCTATCTCGACGATGTAGGTAATCATTAATTAATTGGACATTTGTGTGATTATGGAGTTGTATTATGCTGGTATATCTACTCGAATTTGTATATATCCTCAGTATTTTATTTTATATTCTTTTGAATTTTGTTTATTTGGGTTGTCAATGTTGTTTGCGATATTGGCGCTGCATAGACGAGGGGTGGCCGTAGTATTTTTTTATGTAACAGCATGACAATGAGCTGGAACCGGATAGGAGCGGGTATATGGATTTGACTGCCACTGTCAACTTCACAGCTACATGATTAACGTGTTTATGATAATACATTCTTTTGTCCAGTACCACTCTAAGGTATCTGGCACTAGGGTTCTCCCTTACTATGATTTAGTTTATTTTTGAGTTTTTTCGGAAGGTATTATTTGTAATTTTTTATATATATACTATCATAATATCAATTGATCATTAATTATTAAGCATTAATCGTTGTAAGTATCGCTGTACCTATTACTATTGATCGGGCCAACCGATCACAAGTTAATTATAAGTACTATGTTGTACTGTACTAGGTTTCAATAAACCATTATCAAAGTGTTCCTACTGTGTTTCTGTTCATAGGTAGTTTAACTCACTACCTGATTATCTCCATAGATTACCACTACATGGCAATCCTGCCAGGATGACTGGCAGTGATTACCACTACAATACAGGTTCGGTGCTATTACAGTGCCCTGACAGACACCGGCTTTTTGGTGGTGGATTTATGAGGGAGGAGTTGACAGATACTTGAAAGGATTATTTGTGAAGGTATTATTTTATCAGGGAAGTTATATGTATTGGGAAACCTATTCTAACCAGTTTGGCTAGTAGTCCTTCCTGCCAGACAGTATCAAAGGCCTTTGCCATATCAAGTAGGAGAAGTGTTCTTGTCATTATGAAAATTTTTGGTAGCTTGGTCACAGCTAGCCCTGTGCGATTTGCAAGGATTTGGAGGCCGAACTGATATTCTGGGGTGATATGGTTCGTCTCGTCCACTCTATCCAGCCTGCGCAGATTAATTTTCTCTGTCACTTTGGATAGGGAAAGAAGGAGAGATATGGGACGATAGGAGTCTGGGTTGGTGTTATCTTTTTTAGGTTTGGAGATGATGATGGCATGTTTCCATAGAGAAGTATTATTGTTTGAGCATCGCGTTGATTATATAGTGAATCTGCACTATTACATTTTCAGGCAATTTTTTATTAGAATGTTATCAATCTTGTAGTTATCGGTGCCTATTATTAGCTAGGGCTTTTGTTTGTTTTACCCCACTTGGCGTTGTACTCCCTTTCTATTTCTTTTTGTTCATCATTGTTTCTATTGTTATTTGCTTGACGAACATTTTCAAAATGAGAGACCAACGCCTCGGCTTTTTGTTTATCTGTTGTTGTGGTGTTATTGTTTATATTTACTGTTGGAATCGTGGTGGCACTTTTTAAGTCTCCTCACCATTTTCCAAAGTGAGTTATCTGTTATATTTAATTTTTGTAGTGTGGTTTTCCAGACTGAGTTTTTGTAGTTGTTGATTTCTGTTCTTATTAGATTTTGGAGATTTTCATATTCTATTTTGTCGTGTTGTCTTCTGTATTGCTACCATTTAATTCTTTCTCTATTTTTAGTTTTGATTAGTGTTATAATATTTATGGGTCTTTGCCATTTTCACTTTTAATTTATTTATGTTGGTGGTTAATCTAAAGATTTCATTTTCAATTTCCTGGAACTTATTTATTATTGTCTTGTTATTTAGTTTGTGTCTATAGAGTGGCCAGCTCATGTTACTATAATTGTAAATATGCAGTAACCCGAGCCGGAGGCTCATATTGTTGGCGATTATCTTTAAATTTTTGTCTGTATGGCTGAAAAGCTAGCTCGTATAAGATCCTCTATGAGCTCGATCAAAAACATCCAAGCAAGTCGAGCTCCGTCCGATGCCTTAGAATTGTAATATTTAAATGTTTCAGATTTAGCTCGGGTAGCTCGAGATGCAATAAACAAACGACTGCGAGGCGTACGATCAGTCAGATATAATATTGTCATACAGTAACATTGTCATACATTGCATGCCAAGCCTATTCCATGAAATGTTCATGGGAGGCCACTAAACATATATCACATATGCTTAACATTTTAAGTTTTTCAGTTTTTTTTATTTTTTTTCCTGTCGCGCATATATGGGAGACATGGTCTACTAGACATTTTTTCGGTGATATTAGTGGCGGTTTACACCATTAAACATATGACAAACAGGCTATTTTTCTAAAATATTTCCTTATTTATAGCATAATAATTGTTTGATAGAAAGAAGACAATTAATTGTATGTAGACACATGTATGTCTATATGAAGTCACTGTAGTGTGTCTATTCTTACCTTCTGATCTCTTTTCTCACGTATTTTTCTAGCTAAGTGCATGAAGGCAGCTTCTATATTGCAATTGTTCTTACAAGAAACCTCAAAAAAGGACAAGTCAAAATGTTCTGCAATCTAAAATAATTGCAATTTTAGATTAGTATAAGTAGAGGAACACCTAAGGCCAGTTGTACGAACTTGGTTAAACCAATGGCCACAGTTTCGCATAAGTCCAAAATAATTAGTGCTGTACGAAGTACGGAATTATCATGGTCAAATTATGAATATAGGATACCAATGAATATTGGATAGCATACTGGGCCAATTAATGTAGCTTCTTTTAAGTCAAAATACAGTTTTCATCATCTTGTAGTTTTTTATATAATTATTATAATACCTATTTGAAGGGGGAGATTTTGTACATATATTTTTACCATTTTAAATGAGGACACAAATCACTAGGAAAAATCACCATAATTCAATATTATTATATATCAACATATCTGCAATGGCTCCCGCTAGTAGTGTGATAATTTTGAATGCTTATGAGAATAGAAAAATAATTTACATAAATGCTAAAGTACTTCAATTTTACCCATAGTGTTAGTGTGTTAATATGTCACATATACGACGGAAACGGTCAGGCACTAATAAGATTAATAATTCAGATTAATGATTATTAATTATTCTACAATTTGTGTCCTCAAGTAAAATCACAAATTATATACCACGAACTCCATTATTAAAACACATTGGTTTAAAAAACACACCAAACTCAGCTAAAAACACCACACGATTTATCGTCCACAAAATCTCCGCCTTAACCTCACCGTAACTATATACTATATCGTCTATATAGAAATATAATTTTATGCACAAGCACCAGGCACATTGTTTTCAATAACAGGTACATATCTTTAGGTAGGTACCTCTAAGGTTTTTACGTTTTTATGTCTTGTAGGTGACCAGTATACCTACCTAATATGAAATATCAAATGAATTTTTGTTGATTACGAGGTTAATTATCAATACAATTGTGACAATGTACAATATACAAAATATCTCGAGAATGTTGTTATCAACCGTTATATATTAAACTTAAACTTATCCATGGTTAACTATTCCATTTCATGTATTATTTTCGTACAACACTTGCATCGTTTGACCATGGTTAGCTTGTAATCCTGGTTCACATGATCCTTTGGTTAACTATGTTTCATGCAACTAGGCCTTAGAAACCACAAATATAATAAATATTTTCTTACCTTGTGTCCACTTTCAGAATCTACTATGCGATCGTGTGTTTCACATTTATTCCCAGCCAAAACGGTTATCACATGGGGAGACGCATTCTATAAATAAAACTTTATGAGTTATTATTTTATTATTGTCGTAAGACAGACCTCTTCAATATTTTGCAGCCAATAAGTGATATGATTGAACGATTCTAAGTTTGTAACATCGTACAAAAGTAATATACCCATAGCACCTCTATAGTAAGCTGTAGTTAAGGTTCTAAATCTCTCTTGACCGGCAGTGTCCCATATTTGTAATTTAATAGGCAGCCCATCCAGGTTTACAATTTTTTGTTTAAAATCGATTCCTCAAAACAGAACAAAATATATTATTGAATTTGAGAAATAAACAATGAATTAGGTTATCAACATAACGTTTAGCCACAGATCCATAGATCAAATACGGGTTTGCAGATCTGTGGTTCACACAAAGTGGTTCATTCAGCCACAGAAGTAGGTTTCTTTTGATTACCAGGCTATTACGCTGTCATAGTCTTTTTGATCGCAAAATACACACATTTGTTTTTTTTCGTGCTAAACTAACCAAATTGATTACTGAGAAGTTATTCATCTAAAAGTGAACTAAATCGTCACATTAATTGTATCACTTACCACGTATACATGCAGCGCTTAGTCCGGACTCCGGACTAAGTGGAATCGAACTAATAACCGGTCATGTATACGGTTGCTAGTTCGAACTAACTTTGTTTGCTCGGTCTTAGCTCTGGTCTTAGTAAGCTCGAGCTAAGAGCTGATTAAAGCTAAACTTTATAGTTATCTTCAGTATGTAATAAACCATTTGATGCATGTTAGTCTGAACTTAGTTCAAACTAAACACAGCGTGTACCTGTCACAAAGTAGTGACAAAGTCGTCGGCTTCTTTGATGTTGTCATGGCAAATCTGAGTGGCCTTGAACGGCTCTTGGCGGGACCTTGGGTTATCCAATAAGAGAAGGCGCGTTTTGCTGCGGTAACATCATTATTTATTTAAATTTTATCTTGAATGTTTTCTATTTATGTTGTTTATACTTATGTTGCCTTAAAAAAGTACTACCATATAATTAGTAATTATAAAATTTCTTTGCAATGTGTTATGGAACAGTTCTTTTTGTGTGACAGAATATTAATAAAATTGCTGTTACCTGTTCTTCAAAGACTTGTATTACTATGAACGATTTTCTAGGCAATGTAGTTAATTATTTGCATTAGAGGTATGACAAAACATTAAAACAAATATGCATTTACAATAAATATTGAACATTGTATGTAGCGTTACAGCAGTGTGAGCAATTTTTATTATATGTAAAATAGGTATATTTTACACAATATTGGCACAATATTTTTTAATGGACAATGGGATTATAAGGATTATCGCAAGTATATAATTGAATATAAGCTATCATTTTTTATATTTCACATTATGTAATAAGAGTATTTACATGTATATCTCACTGTACAAATGCTTTTAACTTTTTGATCGCTCATTTGAAACTATTTGAACTACCCAGCGGTGAATGTCCAAAGCACAGAAGAGAGCTCTCTCTTCTATGTCCAAAGGTCCCAAGGATTATAGTCTATAATCGTTGCAAAGGTCCAGCCAACCAGCTAAGCTCGCACATGCGCTCCTGAAAACATCTTTTGAATTTAGGCTATGTGATTTAGGGTACTTGCATGATACAGGGTGCTTTCCCTTCGGGTGCGCGTGTCGTTCCTTCCGGCGTAGTCGCCGACAATAGTCGCCTATCTCGTACCACGCCTTTTTGCGTGCTTTGTTGAGAAGCAAGCAAGTTTGAGCGGGAAACCGCCGGCACAGCACATAATTGAGTCATTGTCAATGGGACGCCCAGATCGAAGACGAGAAGTACGCTTAACACACCGAGAAATACGAAATACTCACAATATTTCCCCCACGACCTGGGCTCTACCCTTTGAAAAGGAAAGCACCATCGGCAACCACGGTCGACTACGCCCCATTAAAAACTCCAGTTTTTAATCGTCTCCGGATGATGCCAACTTGGTTGGCGAAACGCGCGTCGAGCGAAGTGAAAGTGTTTTGGTGTTTGTGGAAACTACTCCGAGTGTACTAGCGCAATGTAAGTTTTAAAAAACGTGTTTTTTCAAATTATTTCGCGGGCAAGGAAAAAATTAATTTACAAAATTCGTCCCTACTACTGGAAATGTCGCACCAACGATTATAGACGTAAGTCTCGCACCTCACCTGACTCACATTACCGGTGTGCTTACATACCATTGTCTTTGTATCATGGGTACTTTTCACTACTTTGTGATAGGTATACGCTGCTAAACAGGGCGTACAAGTGGTAACTGTCTTCAGTACTCACAAAAATCGTAACCACAAATCACGAATACGATTGTACCATTTTCAAATTATTGTACTAACTTCAATAAAAGACCGTATTGAGAGTATCTGTACTACCAATAGTTACTAGCTTTGAAATCAAAGGTTAGTAAATCGTGTAGAATAATATATAATATAATATTCATTTACATAAAATAAGATTTATTTAGATCATTAATTCCAGTTTAACTAAGACTGGCACTGCACGGTATATCTTTTTGTTTAATTATAAATTATATATGACGTAAATTAATTTGTACCTAGTGCCCATTATTGTTTTCAATATTATGCTTTTTATATAGGTATACCTAATATAATAGTAATTAGTATACATATAATATATATATATATATATATATATATATATATATATATATATATATATATATATATATATATATATATTTTTTTTTTTTTTTTTTTGGAGGGTTTATCTTGGGATAGTAGCAATAAAACGACTGATTAGGTTACTTGACGTTTCGGTCCCTTTCTTGGGCCTTTTTCAAAAGAGTATTTTATTTTGTGACATATTTGACACAGGTAAATATGACAGTTTTAATTAATTTTTAAGGTTACTAGACTGTTCGATTAGTATCATAGGGAAGGATACTAATCGAACAGTCTAGTAACCTTAAAAATTAATTAAAACTGTCATATTTACCTGTGTCAAATATGTCACAAAATAAAATACTCTTTTGAAAAAGGCCCAAGAAAGGGACCGAAACGTCAAGTAACCTAATCAGTCGTTTTATTGCTACTATCCCAAGATAAACCCTCCAAAAAAAAAAAAATATATATATATATATATATATATATATATATATATATATATATATATATATATATATATATATATATATATATATATATATATATATATATATATATATATATATATATATATATATATATATATATATATATATATTTTTTTTTTTTTTTTTTGGAGGGTTTATCTTGGGATAGTAGCAATAAAACGACTGATTAGGTTACTTGACGTTTCGGTCCCTTTCTTGGGCCTTTTTCAAAAGAGTATTTTATTTTGTGACATATTTGACACAGGTAAATATGACAGTTTTAATTAATTTTTAAGGTTACTAGACTGTTCGATTAGTATCATAGGGAAGAACAGCCAAGAAACCCTACGAACTTAAGCTATTTTATATTTCATTATTATTCTAATTTTGGTTATGTTAATATTATGTAGATGTATATTTATAGTAAGTAGGTATGTATGTACGTATATAAGTTTATATATAGAGAGAATGTTTTTTGTTAATTTATTTAATACTTTTATATTAACAGATTGTAGATTGTAGAAAGATGTTCTGTATCTTTCTTGTTATTACATGCATTAGGATTTTTTTGAATATAAATTGATTCCATTATTAGGCGTGTTTTATAATTTTGTTCTTTATTAATAACTTTAGTATTTTCGTAGTTAAATTGATGACCTGTTTCATTAGAATGTTTTTTTAGAGCTGTAATATTAGCTGAATATTTGTGACCTTTTAAACGTTCTTCAAGGAGTTGCATTGTTTGACCAATGTAGACTTCATCACATTGTTTACATGGAATTTCATATATACAGTGTGTAGTTTTTTCAAGTGGATTTTTATCTTTTAATGGTGTGTAAAGGAATTTTAAGTTGTTTGTAGTTTTGTGTGCTGTGTGAATATCATATGTTTTTAAAATGTTTGAAATATTTTCTGATAGTTGTGGTATATATGGTAAGGCAATATATGTTTTACGAGTATTAGTTGTATTGATTAGTGGTGGTGGAGAATTGTAGTATTTGTGAATTCGGTTTTTGAAAATTTTGTTGATTAGAGAAAAAGGATAGTTATTATTTATTAAAACGTTTTTTGCTTTTTTTATGCATTCTTTTCTAAAAATGGAAGACGTTAGTTTTATTGATCTGTCTGCAATACCAATTATTACAGTTTTTTTATGGTTGTAAGGGTTTTTTGAGTAGAAATTGGTATATCTACCAGACCATGTTGTTTTTGTATTCCATTTTGTTAATATTTCAGTTTTATTATTTATAAGAGTTAAGTCTAAGAAATTTATTGTATTTTCTGATTCGTCTTCAATTGTAAATTGTATTTTTGGATGGTAACTATTAAATTTATTTAGGATATAATTTTTATGTTCAGTTGGAAATGCAGTTATGCAATCATCAACATAACGTTTGAAAAATGGTATTTTATAGTTTAATGTTGGAATTATGGTTTTCTCTAAATCTTCTAGTACTAATTCTGCGATTGTACTGGATATTGGTGAACCCATTGCACAGCCATATGTTTGTTTGTAATATGTATTATTGCATTGAAAAAATGTGCAATTTAATGTGAGTTCTAAGGCATATAAGAACTCTTCTATTGGTAAAGAAGTATAATTTTTTATTTCGTTCCAACGTTTATTTGTTATATTTTTTGCCAGGTCTATTGGTATATTGGTATATAGTGAAATTATATCTAAAGAGAAAAGTTTTTCTTGGTTATTCAATTTTATTGAATAACCAATAATAAAAATTAATTAAAACTGTCATATTTACCTGTGTCAAATATGTCACAAAATAAAATACTCTTTTGAAAAAGGCCCAAGAAAGGGACCGAAACATCAAGTAACCTAATCAGTCGTTTTATTGCTACTATCCCAAGATAAACCCTCCAAAAAAATATATATAAAGATAGCAAAGAAATTAGAAGATAAATATATGTATATATATATATATATATATATATATATATATATATATATATATATATATATATATATATATATATATATATATATATATATATATATATATATATATATACATATATATATATATATATAGATATATATATATATATATATATATATATATATATATATATATATATATATATATATATATATATATATATATATATATATATATATATATATATATATATATATATATATATATATATATATATATATATATATATATATATATATATATATATATATATATATATATATATATATATATATATATATATATATATATATATATATATATATATATATATATATATATATATACATATATATATATATATATATATATATATATATATATATATATATATATATATATATATATATATATATATATATATATATATATATATATATATATATATATATATATATATATATATATATATATATATATATATATATATATATATATATATATATATATATATATAATATATTTATAGAACTATAAACAGGTATAAAGTTAAATTTCTCTATTAAATTGTTGCAATATATATTATAGGTATTTTATAGGTACCTATGTGCATTTATAATTAATATATATGTTCAAATATTCTATAAGCAAAGGACGAATACTACTTACCTATTGTAGATATGTATGTATCGTAATATCTTTCATCGCAGAAACGATGAACTATACAAGTTTTGCCCACATTTGAATCACCTAAAACTAAGATCTTGTAAGTAGCGGCGAAATCAAGCGCCATTTTTCTCTATTGATTTCATTGTTGTAGACCAAACCGCGCAACAATTGATTTTTGTTAAATTTTCTGCGCATGTATAATATGATCTATAATTTAGATCTGTTTATATAGGTACCTATCCTGTTCCTGTTTGTACACATATCCAAGTATTTCGGCATAAATAATTATGATAATTTCTCTTTTGACTTTTTTGATCAAAAGATACAATTTATGATTATTGATTGTGTTTGCCGAATATAAACGTAGGTCCGGATACGTTATTACAAGGTAGATCCGGATACATTGTAGGTACGGATAAGTTTTTAGAACCTACCAACCGGCGATACTTTACTCTACCTATTTTATTATATTTTCAATTATATCAATAACTCATTACTATATAATTCAAATACACTTGAGTATAATTAGAATACTTGGACGCCGTATGCCTATAATAGCCTTGTTTATAATAGCCTTGTGGTATCTATAGGTATAGTATTCTAGTGGCCAGAATAAAAAAATCTGCAAAGGTAGATAAATATATGGGCACAGAAGAGAGAAGTCTTCTGTGATATGGGGTACAACTTCAGAAAATAGGTAACGCCAATACCCATAGCCCATAGTACGTAATGTTTGTGCAGCGAATAACCAGAAATTTGTGGGAGGGTTCAATTTTGGACATAATCGTAACTATTTAAAAAAAAACAGTCACATACTTAAAGATTGTAAGTGCACATGATGTAAGGTCTGTCAAGGACGACCAGTGTTGTCAGAATTAATTTGTCATAGTGTTGGCGATAATAAAGATACGTGTACTTGGTATAAGGTTTACCAAGGACGACCAGTTAATTTCCCAGAATAGTATACGTGTATATGGCCTACGGTGAATCAAGGAGGACCAGTGTACATAATTATAGTTGTTTTCCCTTTCCCAAAAATGGACCTAATTCACGGCCAACGGTCAAGTTTATACACCGGCGAGACCCTAGTAATGAGAAGCTACTCAAGAACGAGTAGTTTATGCCCGCGAGACGCTAGTGATGCGAATACTCAAGAACAAGTAGTTTATGTTTCTTGGATATACACAAAATGAGCTACAGCATGTGCTAAGTGGGATAACAAAGTTAGCCATCATATGGCCCCATTTAGTCCAGTGGTGTCGTCAATGTCAATTATTCTTTCAGATATTTGAAATTAAATAATTATTTTTATATAGACAAAGAACACATGGCAAATACAAATATTTAATGAGGGTATTGTAGGTACCGCTAACTCCTTTAATATAGCTACCTATATGAACATTTGAAAATTATATTTGCTTCCTAAATACCGAAACGCGACGCTAATGCCTCTTTACATACAGTAAAACATTGCTGCGAAATTCTTATCGGTAAAATGATAATCCATCACATATTTTTGGTTTATAGACACATGATATATTGTTACAAAACTCACAAAAAATCTTCAATCACGAAAACAACATACACTCAAGCCACACACAAACGTCACAATTGGGGCCAATATGGCTGCTCCTTCTGCACTCGTCGAAGCCAGATATAATAGGGAACATTCCCATTTTTTTAATTGCATACGAATGTTCTACCTTACCTAAAAATAAAATATGCAAAATATGACACCTTAATTCACAATAATAAATTTGTTATAAATTATTAAAGTCTCGCCTTCGAGCGAACCGTTTCAAACAGGTTCAAAGTCGTGACGCCACAGGCTACAATTTTCAAACGACGATGAGACCGATTCGGTCGGCTACGGGAGATCCCAGCACTCGACCGCTTGATTTCATACTTCTTTCGGCCGCTTTCCGGCGCAACCTCTACCGAATATTGTAGCTTATGACGTCACAGCTAGTTTCGGGCCGCTCCAAATTTATTTTCTTGTTTTCTTTTGAAGTATACGTTTTATTACAACGTTACGCTATGTTTTCTAGTATTATTTTTATATTTAAAATTTTAATCATGTTCCCTATTACCATGCACCGTTTAGTCCTGGTTCAACTAGTAAGTCCGGTCATGTATACGGTTGCTAGTTCGAACTAACTTTGTCAGCTCGGTCTTAGTTCTTACTTAGTAAGCTCGAACTAAATATGTGCGCTAGCGCTTTTAGTCCGGTTCCAAAAATCATGTAAACGTTTAGTCCGAATTTAAGTTAGTTCGAACTAAACAGTGCATGTATACGTGGTAAATATCTGTCGAAGCTTAGGACCACAAAACATCCGGATAGCATTTAGCATCAGCTGATAGTGACATTTCGTTATGCTATAAGGGTTTTGTGGTTCGTTTGTGTCAGTGTCAGAAACAGATTAATATCTGCCGCATAAAGTAAACACAGATTTCGTTTATGTCTGTGACCGTGACTGGGTTTCGTGTCAAAAGTGTTTTGTGTGTCTTATATTCACTTTATTCACTATCACAGATTAAGGAATACTATACAGTATACACTATTTCCCCATTGTATTTTTGTTTTTGTTAGTGACAATATTTTGTTCGTTTTATGTAGTATATTATTTGTATGTATTAAGACAAAGTAGATAATATATCTGGTTAGGAGTTACCATAGATTAAGTGGTAGTTGTTTTGTAAATAGATGACATGAAGTGGAATTATAAGTTTTTAGGCACTAATTAATCACCCTTGTATATGCGGTGAGTTGGTTTTATTTTTAGCAATTATTCTTATTATCTCTTCATACCAATTTCCAGATATGGAAGAGTCTCTGGGGGCACAGTATGCAATACAAATAGCAGTTCACACATTAAGAGATAGATGTAAAAGTTTACAGCATCGCATCGCAGTGTTAGAAGAAGAAAATATGAATCTTCGCATACAGTGTACTCGAAATGAAGAAAACGAACATTCCTTATCTGAATTAGACAAATTAAAAGAACATATAACTGAGTTATCTGAGCATAAGGAACAGTTACAAAATAAAATAAAGATGGTTTCAAATGAGAACCAAGATTTATGGAATAAATTGGGAAAGCTAACAACTGTAAACAAAAACTTAGGTGACCAGTTAAATAAAATTAATGACACAGTAAATCAGCATACATCTCCTTTACAGCACCATAGTGCTTTAATAAGGTCTAAAACATTTACTCAGGACCAACCTCAAACTAGATTTCTTCAAAAGAATTTAGAAATCAATGAGAAAATTAGCTTAGAGTTGGAAGATATCTCATTAAAATTGACAGACAGTTTTTCTAAGCAAAAGATTGAGTTAGATAAATTATGTTCTGAAATTGAGGGGATACAGTATGGTGAAAGTATCATAACAGAAAATTTTGGGTTTTGTTTTGAAGACGAAATCGAGGATGATGTCGTAGAAGAGATCAAGTATCTTTTAGATGATTTTACTATACTAAAAGATGAGGTTCTACAGCAGAGGAAACTTATACAGCAAAACTTGACAAATTTGGGTATTTTGCAAGGTAATTAGAACATCTAATATTTTTCTTAAGTGCTGGAAACACGTGTTATATTTATTTTGTGTTAGATTTTAAAAATCAGTTGAGGATTTATTTAGCTTTATCAAAATTTAAAACAAATGTTCATGTAAACATATGGTGATATTAATTTCTATGCAATTTAAAATTTGCTATTTGGGAAAATGTTGATGTAGGTGGCACTGTAAATGGTGTTAATTTATAATTTACCAGTAATGGAAGCCTAAGTCAACGAGGTTACACCAAATATCTGTCAATACATATATTATCGGGTATCTAAACCAAAGTGTCTAAACCGGGTATCTAAAATACGTATATTCACTTTATGATTTTTTATATAGATGTTTATGACATTCACAAGGTATAATATACTTTACCAAAGCAAAGTGATATTAAAAAATGTCAAAATATTGATTTGTTTTGTAAATTAAACATAATATACTGGTAATAAATTACATCCAAAATTAATGAAAAGAAATCTGGTCTATTCAGCCCAATTCTGTAACTACAAATTAAATAGAGATGCATGAAATTGAATAGAGGTAGCAGTGTCAAGTCAGAATTTCTCTAAATCGGTATTCTATAACTATTTTCAGCTTCTACTACCTATCTAAATGTCCAATAGAAATTTATGTTGTTCATGGAGAGCTTGTCAAAGTGCTACTTCAAGATTGGAATATACATTCGCACATGTGCAATCGACACACAACTAATTTTAAGTTTGATGTCTGGAGATACGATAACCTCACACATTTTTCAAATTGTACTTGTATGTTGTAGGATTTATCTAGATATAAAAAAATAATTAGTTTTCATTGTATCTATTATTGTTATAATTATAAATTATTACGTGGTATCATCCTATTAAAGAATCTAACCCATGAACTTTTAAATAAACATGGATAAACGTCTTCCGTAACGGAATTAATCACATACAGTGCATTCGGCTACTGTCTGCGTTGCATCCGCACTGTGTTTATGAAACCCTAGTAACATGTCCGTCGATATAACTTGATCCAAGTAATTACCAGTGATGACGCAACACCTAACATTCATTAGTTAGCCTTTAGTTAATCTTTCTTGGAGCTGAAATACAAAAGAGTTAGAAAGGTAAATTGAAGTAATTTGGACCCAATTAATTTATCTAAAAAGTTATCACTTATTTAACTTGCAAAGACGTGTACTAAGAGATAGAAGTAACCCCTTTTATATTCGTGAGGAGCTGTTTTAAGAACTGTAGTGTGGGAAACGACTTCCAAAAAGAATGGCGATGAATTTAATTAATGAATTAGAACCTTTAATGATAGACTCTCAGAATGATATCTGTTCCTAACCATTTAATACTACAATACTAAATATTTGAAGACCTAACTTCTAAATATTTTCTTTCCAAGGTATTATGCTTGTTACACTTTTATGCACATGGAAGTTAGTTTTTCTAAAGCAGATATCTATCTGCGTGACACTTATTAGGGTATAAATTTTAAACAATTTACAAATTACTTCACCAGCCTAGTTTTATGCAAATATCACGAAATGGAACTTATGTTTTTATTATTTTATTAGTTTAGCTGTGAGCTGGTTATTAAAGTCTATATTCACTCGATATTTGCTTCATTGCCAGTTTGTTACAAGTGTGTCTAATAAAATATTCCGATTTATGATCACTTTGACAAGAGTTATAGAATACGAAAATTAAGACTGATGCGATAGATATGGAACATTTCGATTTGTCATAATTTTGATTTGTGAAAAGTTACAGAATAGGGCTGGGTATAATAATATATTTAAAATTATTTTCATTCTAATTTTTTTTAGAAAAATTGGTTTCCAAAAGTAGTGACGTTAAGAAAAATGCAATATGTGATAAGAGTACTTCCACGGGTGATATTCCTAAATCAGGTATAGATAAGTTTACAGAAATTGATAGTACAGATGTTGAAGCAAAAGTAAATTCTCTGTCTGAGGTCCTTCCACTAGAAGTAGAGAAAGTTTGCCCTATTTGCAGCAAAATGTTTCGGAAAGATGTACAGTTTCCAGAATTTCAAAGACACGTTGAGGATCACTTTCATCCAGATATTAATTCATATGAATTATTGTGAGATTACCATTTTCTTGTAATAGTGAATGGGAAATATTATAATTTTACTAAGAAAACTTTAATATATTAGTGTTCTATTTATTTTAGTGCTTTTAAGATTCTAAAATTTAATAATTCTACACATATTTATTTGGTAATTACCACATAACATTCTAATAATCAACTAAATAATTAAACAATTAAATAAATTTAACCATAGAATTGTAGAAAAATGTAATCAACCTAATTCTGATGGTTTAACATCAGTGGTCGTGGCAGGCTTCTGTGTTGTTTGCTGTAAAAGATTTTTACTAAACCAAGCTGGTCTCGGTTTCTGTATTTCAACAACCCTCTTCCCTTCAAAGAATTCTTCTGGTCTTTCATCTTTCTCTCCTTCATATAGCACTACAACTTCTTTTTCCACAGGTTCCAGCTTCAATTCTGCTTGGATTGCATCTTGCATGGCCTTTGTTTCATCAATCACCTTTTTATAGCAGGTCGCTGAAAAACATTTTTTTTAAGAACAGATTTTGTATAAATTTATTTCTTGTATTTAATATGAGTACCTACTTCGTAATTAGTACCTATATTCTGCATTTTAAAAACAAACAATGTATTTCAGTAACATTACAGACTATTACAAATTGGATAGCAAATGAAAACTCTTTAATATTCAAAAAATTTTTTTTTTTAAGTAAACGCCGCAGATTGTTTGATTTAGATGCTTCTAGAAACATTTTAGAATCGTATTTCCAATAGTTTTTATTTGTGTTGCAGAATACTCCTTTACTAGAATAGTATTGAATTGTTACTGTTACTTCTCCGATATGAGTCTGTTAAAAAAATATCATTCGGCGAAAAACTGAAAATATATTTTTACCATATATCTAGTCTCTTTATATAGAGGATCTGTCCAGTAACCCTATCTTCTCCATGGTTTTGCTACATTTAATTCGCTTACTCGAGGCCTATAGGAGCTTATCGAGACTTATAGCAAGTCAGGATTTTTACTCTACTCTCCAAGCGATATATCACACTAAGTCATTTGTCAGTACCATTGACTGAGTGCGCCATTGTAAAACTAGTTCTGGTATTTCGGTCAGTCAGTATCAGAATAGTCAGTCAGTATCAGAATAGTCTTTATAATAGAAACAGATGCATAAGGACAAATAAATTATAAATACTGTATTGGTCTTGCCCATCACTTTTTTGGTTTCATGCTTCCTCAACTAAGCATTTGGGTGGCCAAAATATTCTTTTGGATTTTTTAATATATATTCCAAAACTACGTAAAAATTACCTTTCGAAAATATATTAACAATATCATTATTTGGTACAGCTTTAAAAAAATACCAATTGTCTTTGTCATAGCCGCAAACTTAATATTTCTTAATAGTCCAGTCAATGAAAGTTTTTATTTCTTACTCCTTAAGTACAACTTAGTTCACTCTAACAGAATGCAGTGAAACAAATTATTAACAGTCTATTCACAAGTTCAACAATGGAAAAATAATTCTCCCGTACCTCCCAAACAATGGGGTCGACACGAGAACATTATTTGACACCAGTAAAAATGACACAACCAGCAGCACCGAATAACATCTTGAAAATCATATTTTGCTCTTGCAAAGCAGGATGAGATTAAGCATGTGGCTGCAGAACAATTAATTATTGTTTAAAGGACATTTAAGGGACATTTTTTAAGGCCATATTCTTGTTCCTCATGATCGATAATGTATGAATAACTACTTCTGGCATGGTAGAAAATACTGCAATGATTTATCGCTATATCTATTGTTGTTCTATTGATCATTTTGGGATGACGTTGGTCAATTTTGAAGTTAATTTTTAGATTTTGGAAGTCGAAATAGTATTAAAATACCAAAATTGTATGTCGTTGTAGATTGTTTTAGAGACTGTGAGTTAAAATTATGTAATTTATTTATTTATTTATTCATTCATGGGCAAGCCCACTTAAGCAACAGTTTCAAAATAAAGATACTTAATTATTTACAACAATTTACGTATTTATAAACAAAAATAACTTTGTGTGACCCACGGCCATATTGTCAAAAGCAGGTGATTAAAAATGATCAATTGTTATTTTATTACATAACCTATCTATTATAAGGCTTCTAAAACGGCCGCGAGTGGCGTTGTAATCTGAACATTAGAGGCAAATAGTTCAAGCAATAGATACATTTTAGCTTGCAAACGGTCATGAAAAGATCATTTTTGGCATGGATCTCTATTGCGGAGGTTATTAAAACCCCAAGATAAAGACGTTGCCTCTCCTGCAGTCAAAATGGAAAATAGGTAGAAAAAAAGTTTTTTGCGCCTATCTGCTAAACTGTGTAACCCACGTCAATTGCTGTTACAAATAATGTAGGTAGGCTATTAGATTTCCTACATATTTCGAATACAACTTTTTTTTCTCAGATTCATGTATAGTGTTCCAATATTATATCTGACTGGTCGGACGCCTCACAATCAATCATTTATTGCAGCTCTAGCTAAAATTGAAACGTTCGATTATTACATTTATGAGGCGGCGAACGAAGCTCGACTTGCTCGGACGTTTTTGATAGAACTCGCAGAGTCGGCAAAAGTTGGCGCAAGAGTAATCTACTTGAAATCGTTCATTATTGAGGTTAGAACCAATTCTTGTTTTTGAATTAGTTAGTTGTTAATTGGAAAATAAAAAAATAACTACAATTAATAGCATGCACAAAACCACAATGACAAGACATGATGTTTACAGAGGTAATTTTTACATCCCAGACGAAGATATTCTGGGGTTTACATTGTTGACAATAGACATTTTCTACTCCGATCCCTGCGAATCGTTCGAAAGTTACCAATGAAATCTAGTACCTCCAAAGTCACGTGATAGATATCTACCTCTGAGCTCTCATCTCTGATGTAATATTTGAACGCAACAATGGTTTCTGACATACACACTTGTTTTTATTGACAATATGGCTTGGAAATTTTTTTTGTATTCTACCTCAACGATGGTGTGGAAAGGAATAGAATACAAAATATACTACTTTTCATGTTTCTATTAACAGGGCTAGTACCTTGAAAGATGGCAAGAACAAAATCTAGCCACTTGATGAGACTGGCTTTGATTCAATATCTGCAGATAGTTCATCGCGGTAGTTGGCCATTGTGGAATTAAGCCTGGGTTCAGAGCCGTCTAGAATAAAATAGAGAACTGCACTTGGGGCTGGGGGGTTTGTACAGTGGGACACATTGTAGTAATGTACCGAGTCCTGACAATTTAAGTCATCATATCGTTCAAGTGATTATTCGGCTTTTGAAATTACTTGAATACCCAGTTTAATACTCTCAGTACTTGGATACGGAAAACATCGGATATTTCTACCTTACCAGATAGGTACCATAAACTCGATGCAGATGTACTTGGTACCTACTCAGTAACGAATAAAAGTAATGAGTACTCTTAAAAAGGAACCAAGTCCTATTACTCTGAGCACTCAAATAATACTAATACAATATTATATATATACGTACGACACAAAACTCCAGCCTCGTGATCATCTCCACAGGTATTACAAGTTTTTAGATGGGTTTTCGATTGTAGAATTTTCAATACATAATCCGGATGTCCAAATTTTCTTTTTAGCCTTTTCTCAAGACTCCGTCGATGTTTTGGGACTGCCCAAAGGAAAGCTT
>CAXKVY010009985.1:0-26055 GCA_964058915.1 Tetropium fuscum
TATAGTAGTATATGAACATTCTGCCACAGGTTTTATAAACTGCTATTCGCTATGTGATGTAAAGGATAATGTTATGTAAACGTTCCCTTCGTGCTGTGGAGAATGTTCGCACACGATAGATTGCTCTCCGCAAACATCCCCCACAGAGCAAACTCAGCACGAAAGAGATTTTTCAGCACGATCCCGGCCAATCAGCACTCTTCTCTTGGCCACGTATTTTGAGCGAAATTCTCGAGCACGTTCCCTTAGCATGAACGAGAATAAACAAGCATAAACGAAAAAACCCAAGAATTTATATTTGGGGTATAGTAAAGTATATAGAAACTTAATTTTCGTGGTTCTTTCTGAAAATGCTCAAAATGCTGAGTGCTTAAAATGCTCTTAATGCTTCATATGAAAATGAGAGTGTATTCATATTCTGTGTTACAAATAATACAGTAATAACTTCTAACATCAAAAAATAAATATTTATTAAGTAAAAAATTAGCAAGTAACACTTACAGTAACTGACACTAAGTAACATGATATTACTTAAGCTTTTGCTATTTTTTTATGTTAGAAGTTATTACTGTATTAATTGCATAACAGAATATGAATATACTCTTAATTTCATATGAAGTATTAGGAGCACTTTCAGCATTTTGAGCATTTGCAGAAAGAACCACAAAAAGTAAGTTTCTAAACACTACACCCCAAATATAAATTCTAGTTTTTTTTCCATTTATTCTTGTTCCTGTCATGTGCTCGGGGAACGTTCTCCAAAAATACGTACTCTAGAATTTTACATCACTAGACAGGAGTAATGTGCAGCTGCTTGGTGGGGAGGCGGTGAACTGAATGATTGTGCAAAGGGTTGAACTTTAATGATCAAGTCTTATATTATGTAATATCATTGTTGAAACATGGGAGCTTGCAAATGTTGTACCTATCATTAGTTAAATAATAATACATAAAAAAAGGCAGTATTGTATCCCAAAATAGCAGAATCTGATTCAAAGAGAAAAGTGGAATTCCATTGCAAGAGAGCAAAAAAATCTCAACACAGCTCAGGTATCCCATGTCAGATCTTACCATTCCTTAGGATGGATTTTTTTCAAGGAGAAAGTAACAAAATATACAATAAAAAAAACATGTTCTTAAATATGCACTACATAAAATTTACACGTACCAATAATTACAACACGTCTTTCAAATATATTTTACTTAGATACCCCAAAATCACATTTAATGCAGTCATCGCCTTTGCAACTAATATGTATGAATTATACTTGAGTTCAAGACTACCTGGAAATGTTTTGCTGTAGCATTTCTCAAATGAGAAGAATTTCACAGAAACCAATTTCTGGGACTTTGCATTACAGTGGGTAGCCGTTTTCTCTCCCCACCCCTGGCCACGCTTTTTGGCATAGAAAAATATATGCATGGCATTGCCAGTTTATTCTCCTGTTTATACCTTTTCTGGTCTGTCCTTTACACCTATTATATTCTTTCAAGTTGGTATGTTAGTAGTTTGTGGTGGGGTAGAGGAAATTACGCCTAGTTTTTATTAAACTAGTGACCCGGTGACACCCTGACTGTATTTCTATAAAAGAGATATTTGGATCAAGTATATTAAGGAAAAAATTCCAGCAGATCCATTTTCTCCATATTTGACCAAGGCAGATTAAAAGAACCTCTCGTACAGTGTTCATATAAGGCTACATTGTTTTATTTACATTTCATTGTGATATGTTATCAGGCAGGTTCCAGTATGTTCGCCTCTTGGCCTCGGCAACTATTCCTGGGAACGTAAAAGTATACGAAACACACGTGGTATACATAAAATGGTAATTGCCTAATACTGATAATTATTTATATAAATCAACGTGCAAATGTAACAATTTTGAGCTTTGACAGAAATTAGCTATTACATAATATACATGTGTTTTGAGTCGGTGGATTATTGTGCACATTAAGCAGAAAATCTGGTTTTATCTTTTGCACTACAGGGATTTGTGGATGAAAAGGGCTCATCAGTAAGAATCAGCTCTTACTTTCAAAACACAGGCATACATGCTTCTATACTTCACAGCGAGATAGGTAAATAATATAGAATTATTACAGTCTTTCACAATTCAACATGTTGAGGAACACCCACGAATTTGAAGCTCAGTTTTCGGTTTCAATAGATCAGTATTTTCTTCAGGTGGTGGGTCAAGAAGTGCATAACCCTGTATTAAAAAAAAATCATTTGTTTTTTATTTGCAGAATTTTTTTAAATATTAAGGTAAAAATAGGTAATCCTAGGTGTGAAAATATGAGGCCCAAAAATTACCTTAATTTTGTGTTCAAGAGCAAGTGCTGTGAAGCAAAACAGCAGCAACAGTTAGTCACAGCAAATTAGGTTTTTCGGAGAAATAATTTATAAAGGTTTAAAAATTTAGGTGCCAACTCCTTTCAGATATGTAAATACAGATTAAAAGAGTTCCCACCTCTCAGGAGGGTGCTTCATCCCCTTTCACTTCATAAACCACTCTCTGATGTGATCTTGCGCTAGTTTTTTTAATTTTTCTCAATAACCGTTATTCTGATGAGGAAAATCAATAGGACCTAAAATATTCGGTATACAATTCTACATCATTTATGATCTTTGAACTTTTTTCTATTTTAACTCGACTCCCACAAATATTGTTTAAAAAATTAGTATATATTGCTAAAGTTAGGCAAAAATGAGTAAATGGACAAATATCTGGAAATACTTGGCTATGGAAAAATGTTATATTCAAAGCAGATTTTCCTACACAAACTTGGCTAAAAGGACAACAAATCTGACTACAGAAAATGTTGTCATTGCTACTATATCTCACATGCTCCCGCCACGTTTATTAAACTGGTTTCCCCTTCAGGCCTATTCCACTAAAAACTAACTGCCGTTTATTCAATAATTGGATGATATTCAGGTAATTCTTCCTCTACCACTGAATTAAGACATCCTTGACCATGACAGTTGGATTATTGTTGAACACTTCAATCCAACCTTAGCACAACTGCGTCGTTTTCTGCAACACTTTTTACAACAGCAAGATATTAATCGAAGAACAAAAGTATGAGCTGGTATCTCAGTTGTGGAAATTGGCAGCAAAATTGTTTTCCAACCCCAGTCATTAGGCTTCAAATTTTCTCCATGCCACGAATCAATTTGTTGAAAACGAATGTTGTTCTAAAGCAGCACATGTAGGTGGTAGTCTTGATAAGAACTGATAAGAATTATAAACAGGAGGACTATTAATTACTGAGGAAGGCTTATTTGCTCTATACCATAGCCTCCAAAAGATTGATTGGAGCTTCTTGAGCGATAATATATATGACATTAATACATACATAAAGGAGGTCCAATTTCCTTAAATAATTTTCGGCCACTATGTTTTTTGACCAAGATGTTTTTTTAGAATAAAAATTATTAGGTTATAAATTATTAGGTAGGTTATAAATTGCCAACCTTTTGTAACCCAAAATTGTAAATTATCATGATTATTAATAAAACATATTTTTGGAGAATACAGTTGAATAAAGGCTCCATAGCCTCCAATAAAATGTATCGCCTTTTATACTGACATATAGGTACCAAATACCAAAACTGGCAACGCTGGATCAGTAAAACCCCAGAAGAAATGAGGGACTGTTTCAAATTTGACTTATCTCCATATCTGTTGTCTCTGTTTAAGGATGGTGTTTGGAAAAAAGGAACAAAATTCAATATACCTAGGTTGTTGATGCCGGATGGCCTGCCACATTCTAAATGGGTGTTCTATTTTTGATAGGTTTTTAATTTATTAATTTGTTTTAATTATGATGCTGTGATTGTGCAAAAAATACTGTGAGGTTTTGGTAAATCAGTTCAGCTTTTTATTACCATTTGTTTTTTTTATGTTGGTAATATTTTCAGTAAGAGAGGAATTTTTAATATCAGTGATATACAATTTTTGTGCTATCTCGACGATGTAGGTAATCATTAATTAATTGGACATTTGTGTGATTATGGAGTTGTATTATGCTGGTATATCTACTCGAATTTGTATATATCCTCAGTATTTTATTTTATATTCTTTTGAATTTTGTTTATTTGGGTTGTCAATGTTGTTTGCGATATTGGCGCTGCATAGACGAGGGGTGGCCGTAGTATTTTTTTATGTAACAGCATGACAATGAGCTGGAACCGGATAGGAGCGGGTATATGGATTTGACTGCCACTGTCAACTTCACAGCTACATGATTAACGTGTTTATGATAATACATTCTTTTGTCCAGTACCACTCTAAGGTATCTGGCACTAGGGTTCTCCCTTACTATGATTTAGTTTATTTTTGAGTTTTTTCGGAAGGTATTATTTGTAATTTTTTATATATATACTATCATAATATCAATTGATCATTAATTATTAAGCATTAATCGTTGTAAGTATCGCTGTACCTATTACTATTGATCGGGCCAACCGATCACAAGTTAATTATAAGTACTATGTTGTACTGTACTAGGTTTCAATAAACCATTATCAAAGTGTTCCTACTGTGTTTCTGTTCATAGGTAGTTTAACTCACTACCTGATTATCTCCATAGATTACCACTACATGGCAATCCTGCCAGGATGACTGGCAGTGATTACCACTACAATACAGGTTCGGTGCTATTACAGTGCCCTGACAGACACCGGCTTTTTGGTGGTGGATTTATGAGGGAGGAGTTGACAGATACTTGAAAGGATTATTTGTGAAGGTATTATTTTATCAGGGAAGTTATATGTATTGGGAAACCTATTCTAACCAGTTTGGCTAGTAGTCCTTCCTGCCAGACAGTATCAAAGGCCTTTGCCATATCAAGTAGGAGAAGTGTTCTTGTCATTATGAAAATTTTTGGTAGCTTGGTCACAGCTAGCCCTGTGCGATTTGCAAGGATTTGGAGGCCGAACTGATATTCTGGGGTGATATGGTTCGTCTCGTCCACTCTATCCAGCCTGCGCAGATTAATTTTCTCTGTCACTTTGGATAGGGAAAGAAGGAGAGATATGGGACGATAGGAGTCTGGGTTGGTGTTATCTTTTTTAGGTTTGGAGATGATGATGGCATGTTTCCATAGAGAAGTATTATTGTTTGAGCATCGCGTTGATTATATAGTGAATCTGCACTATTACATTTTCAGGCAATTTTTTATTAGAATGTTATCAATCTTGTAGTTATCGGTGCCTATTATTAGCTAGGGCTTTTGTTTGTTTTACCCCACTTGGCGTTGTACTCCCTTTCTATTTCTTTTTGTTCATCATTGTTTCTATTGTTATTTGCTTGACGAACATTTTCAAAATGAGAGACCAACGCCTCGGCTTTTTGTTTATCTGTTGTTGTGGTGTTATTGTTTATATTTACTGTTGGAATCGTGGTGGCACTTTTTAAGTCTCCTCACCATTTTCCAAAGTGAGTTATCTGTTATATTTAATTTTTGTAGTGTGGTTTTCCAGACTGAGTTTTTGTAGTTGTTGATTTCTGTTCTTATTAGATTTTGGAGATTTTCATATTCTATTTTGTCGTGTTGTCTTCTGTATTGCTACCATTTAATTCTTTCTCTATTTTTAGTTTTGATTAGTGTTATAATATTTATGGGTCTTTGCCATTTTCACTTTTAATTTATTTATGTTGGTGGTTAATCTAAAGATTTCATTTTCAATTTCCTGGAACTTATTTATTATTGTCTTGTTATTTAGTTTGTGTCTATAGAGTGGCCAGCTCATGTTACTATAATTGTAAATATGCAGTAACCCGAGCCGGAGGCTCATATTGTTGGCGATTATCTTTAAATTTTTGTCTGTATGGCTGAAAAGCTAGCTCGTATAAGATCCTCTATGAGCTCGATCAAAAACATCCAAGCAAGTCGAGCTCCGTCCGATGCCTTAGAATTGTAATATTTAAATGTTTCAGATTTAGCTCGGGTAGCTCGAGATGCAATAAACAAACGACTGCGAGGCGTACGATCAGTCAGATATAATATTGTCATACAGTAACATTGTCATACATTGCATGCCAAGCCTATTCCATGAAATGTTCATGGGAGGCCACTAAACATATATCACATATGCTTAACATTTTAAGTTTTTCAGTTTTTTTTATTTTTTTTCCTGTCGCGCATATATGGGAGACATGGTCTACTAGACATTTTTTCGGTGATATTAGTGGCGGTTTACACCATTAAACATATGACAAACAGGCTATTTTTCTAAAATATTTCCTTATTTATAGCATAATAATTGTTTGATAGAAAGAAGACAATTAATTGTATGTAGACACATGTATGTCTATATGAAGTCACTGTAGTGTGTCTATTCTTACCTTCTGATCTCTTTTCTCACGTATTTTTCTAGCTAAGTGCATGAAGGCAGCTTCTATATTGCAATTGTTCTTACAAGAAACCTCAAAAAAGGACAAGTCAAAATGTTCTGCAATCTAAAATAATTGCAATTTTAGATTAGTATAAGTAGAGGAACACCTAAGGCCAGTTGTACGAACTTGGTTAAACCAATGGCCACAGTTTCGCATAAGTCCAAAATAATTAGTGCTGTACGAAGTACGGAATTATCATGGTCAAATTATGAATATAGGATACCAATGAATATTGGATAGCATACTGGGCCAATTAATGTAGCTTCTTTTAAGTCAAAATACAGTTTTCATCATCTTGTAGTTTTTTATATAATTATTATAATACCTATTTGAAGGGGGAGATTTTGTACATATATTTTTACCATTTTAAATGAGGACACAAATCACTAGGAAAAATCACCATAATTCAATATTATTATATATCAACATATCTGCAATGGCTCCCGCTAGTAGTGTGATAATTTTGAATGCTTATGAGAATAGAAAAATAATTTACATAAATGCTAAAGTACTTCAATTTTACCCATAGTGTTAGTGTGTTAATATGTCACATATACGACGGAAACGGTCAGGCACTAATAAGATTAATAATTCAGATTAATGATTATTAATTATTCTACAATTTGTGTCCTCAAGTAAAATCACAAATTATATACCACGAACTCCATTATTAAAACACATTGGTTTAAAAAACACACCAAACTCAGCTAAAAACACCACACGATTTATCGTCCACAAAATCTCCGCCTTAACCTCACCGTAACTATATACTATATCGTCTATATAGAAATATAATTTTATGCACAAGCACCAGGCACATTGTTTTCAATAACAGGTACATATCTTTAGGTAGGTACCTCTAAGGTTTTTACGTTTTTATGTCTTGTAGGTGACCAGTATACCTACCTAATATGAAATATCAAATGAATTTTTGTTGATTACGAGGTTAATTATCAATACAATTGTGACAATGTACAATATACAAAATATCTCGAGAATGTTGTTATCAACCGTTATATATTAAACTTAAACTTATCCATGGTTAACTATTCCATTTCATGTATTATTTTCGTACAACACTTGCATCGTTTGACCATGGTTAGCTTGTAATCCTGGTTCACATGATCCTTTGGTTAACTATGTTTCATGCAACTAGGCCTTAGAAACCACAAATATAATAAATATTTTCTTACCTTGTGTCCACTTTCAGAATCTACTATGCGATCGTGTGTTTCACATTTATTCCCAGCCAAAACGGTTATCACATGGGGAGACGCATTCTATAAATAAAACTTTATGAGTTATTATTTTATTATTGTCGTAAGACAGACCTCTTCAATATTTTGCAGCCAATAAGTGATATGATTGAACGATTCTAAGTTTGTAACATCGTACAAAAGTAATATACCCATAGCACCTCTATAGTAAGCTGTAGTTAAGGTTCTAAATCTCTCTTGACCGGCAGTGTCCCATATTTGTAATTTAATAGGCAGCCCATCCAGGTTTACAATTTTTTGTTTAAAATCGATTCCTCAAAACAGAACAAAATATATTATTGAATTTGAGAAATAAACAATGAATTAGGTTATCAACATAACGTTTAGCCACAGATCCATAGATCAAATACGGGTTTGCAGATCTGTGGTTCACACAAAGTGGTTCATTCAGCCACAGAAGTAGGTTTCTTTTGATTACCAGGCTATTACGCTGTCATAGTCTTTTTGATCGCAAAATACACACATTTGTTTTTTTTCGTGCTAAACTAACCAAATTGATTACTGAGAAGTTATTCATCTAAAAGTGAACTAAATCGTCACATTAATTGTATCACTTACCACGTATACATGCAGCGCTTAGTCCGGACTCCGGACTAAGTGGAATCGAACTAATAACCGGTCATGTATACGGTTGCTAGTTCGAACTAACTTTGTTTGCTCGGTCTTAGCTCTGGTCTTAGTAAGCTCGAGCTAAGAGCTGATTAAAGCTAAACTTTATAGTTATCTTCAGTATGTAATAAACCATTTGATGCATGTTAGTCTGAACTTAGTTCAAACTAAACACAGCGTGTACCTGTCACAAAGTAGTGACAAAGTCGTCGGCTTCTTTGATGTTGTCATGGCAAATCTGAGTGGCCTTGAACGGCTCTTGGCGGGACCTTGGGTTATCCAATAAGAGAAGGCGCGTTTTGCTGCGGTAACATCATTATTTATTTAAATTTTATCTTGAATGTTTTCTATTTATGTTGTTTATACTTATGTTGCCTTAAAAAAGTACTACCATATAATTAGTAATTATAAAATTTCTTTGCAATGTGTTATGGAACAGTTCTTTTTGTGTGACAGAATATTAATAAAATTGCTGTTACCTGTTCTTCAAAGACTTGTATTACTATGAACGATTTTCTAGGCAATGTAGTTAATTATTTGCATTAGAGGTATGACAAAACATTAAAACAAATATGCATTTACAATAAATATTGAACATTGTATGTAGCGTTACAGCAGTGTGAGCAATTTTTATTATATGTAAAATAGGTATATTTTACACAATATTGGCACAATATTTTTTAATGGACAATGGGATTATAAGGATTATCGCAAGTATATAATTGAATATAAGCTATCATTTTTTATATTTCACATTATGTAATAAGAGTATTTACATGTATATCTCACTGTACAAATGCTTTTAACTTTTTGATCGCTCATTTGAAACTATTTGAACTACCCAGCGGTGAATGTCCAAAGCACAGAAGAGAGCTCTCTCTTCTATGTCCAAAGGTCCCAAGGATTATAGTCTATAATCGTTGCAAAGGTCCAGCCAACCAGCTAAGCTCGCACATGCGCTCCTGAAAACATCTTTTGAATTTAGGCTATGTGATTTAGGGTACTTGCATGATACAGGGTGCTTTCCCTTCGGGTGCGCGTGTCGTTCCTTCCGGCGTAGTCGCCGACAATAGTCGCCTATCTCGTACCACGCCTTTTTGCGTGCTTTGTTGAGAAGCAAGCAAGTTTGAGCGGGAAACCGCCGGCACAGCACATAATTGAGTCATTGTCAATGGGACGCCCAGATCGAAGACGAGAAGTACGCTTAACACACCGAGAAATACGAAATACTCACAATATTTCCCCCACGACCTGGGCTCTACCCTTTGAAAAGGAAAGCACCATCGGCAACCACGGTCGACTACGCCCCATTAAAAACTCCAGTTTTTAATCGTCTCCGGATGATGCCAACTTGGTTGGCGAAACGCGCGTCGAGCGAAGTGAAAGTGTTTTGGTGTTTGTGGAAACTACTCCGAGTGTACTAGCGCAATGTAAGTTTTAAAAAACGTGTTTTTTCAAATTATTTCGCGGGCAAGGAAAAAATTAATTTACAAAATTCGTCCCTACTACTGGAAATGTCGCACCAACGATTATAGACGTAAGTCTCGCACCTCACCTGACTCACATTACCGGTGTGCTTACATACCATTGTCTTTGTATCATGGGTACTTTTCACTACTTTGTGATAGGTATACGCTGCTAAACAGGGCGTACAAGTGGTAACTGTCTTCAGTACTCACAAAAATCGTAACCACAAATCACGAATACGATTGTACCATTTTCAAATTATTGTACTAACTTCAATAAAAGACCGTATTGAGAGTATCTGTACTACCAATAGTTACTAGCTTTGAAATCAAAGGTTAGTAAATCGTGTAGAATAATATATAATATAATATTCATTTACATAAAATAAGATTTATTTAGATCATTAATTCCAGTTTAACTAAGACTGGCACTGCACGGTATATCTTTTTGTTTAATTATAAATTATATATGACGTAAATTAATTTGTACCTAGTGCCCATTATTGTTTTCAATATTATGCTTTTTATATAGGTATACCTAATATAATAGTAATTAGTATACATATAATATATATATATATATATATATATATATATATATATATATATATATATATATATATATATATATATATTTTTTTTTTTTTTTTTTTGGAGGGTTTATCTTGGGATAGTAGCAATAAAACGACTGATTAGGTTACTTGACGTTTCGGTCCCTTTCTTGGGCCTTTTTCAAAAGAGTATTTTATTTTGTGACATATTTGACACAGGTAAATATGACAGTTTTAATTAATTTTTAAGGTTACTAGACTGTTCGATTAGTATCATAGGGAAGGATACTAATCGAACAGTCTAGTAACCTTAAAAATTAATTAAAACTGTCATATTTACCTGTGTCAAATATGTCACAAAATAAAATACTCTTTTGAAAAAGGCCCAAGAAAGGGACCGAAACGTCAAGTAACCTAATCAGTCGTTTTATTGCTACTATCCCAAGATAAACCCTCCAAAAAAAAAAAAAATATATATATATATATATATATATATATATATATATATATATATATATATATATATATATATATATATATATATATATATATATATATATATATATATATATATATATATATATATATATATATATATATATATATATTTTTTTTTTTTTTTTTGGAGGGTTTATCTTGGGATAGTAGCAATAAAACGACTGATTAGGTTACTTGACGTTTCGGTCCCTTTCTTGGGCCTTTTTCAAAAGAGTATTTTATTTTGTGACATATTTGACACAGGTAAATATGACAGTTTTAATTAATTTTTAAGGTTACTAGACTGTTCGATTAGTATCATAGGGAAGAACAGCCAAGAAACCCTACGAACTTAAGCTATTTTATATTTCATTATTATTCTAATTTTGGTTATGTTAATATTATGTAGATGTATATTTATAGTAAGTAGGTATGTATGTACGTATATAAGTTTATATATAGAGAGAATGTTTTTTGTTAATTTATTTAATACTTTTATATTAACAGATTGTAGATTGTAGAAAGATGTTCTGTATCTTTCTTGTTATTACATGCATTAGGATTTTTTTGAATATAAATTGATTCCATTATTAGGCGTGTTTTATAATTTTGTTCTTTATTAATAACTTTAGTATTTTCGTAGTTAAATTGATGACCTGTTTCATTAGAATGTTTTTTTAGAGCTGTAATATTAGCTGAATATTTGTGACCTTTTAAACGTTCTTCAAGGAGTTGCATTGTTTGACCAATGTAGACTTCATCACATTGTTTACATGGAATTTCATATATACAGTGTGTAGTTTTTTCAAGTGGATTTTTATCTTTTAATGGTGTGTAAAGGAATTTTAAGTTGTTTGTAGTTTTGTGTGCTGTGTGAATATCATATGTTTTTAAAATGTTTGAAATATTTTCTGATAGTTGTGGTATATATGGTAAGGCAATATATGTTTTACGAGTATTAGTTGTATTGATTAGTGGTGGTGGAGAATTGTAGTATTTGTGAATTCGGTTTTTGAAAATTTTGTTGATTAGAGAAAAAGGATAGTTATTATTTATTAAAACGTTTTTTGCTTTTTTTATGCATTCTTTTCTAAAAATGGAAGACGTTAGTTTTATTGATCTGTCTGCAATACCAATTATTACAGTTTTTTTATGGTTGTAAGGGTTTTTTGAGTAGAAATTGGTATATCTACCAGACCATGTTGTTTTTGTATTCCATTTTGTTAATATTTCAGTTTTATTATTTATAAGAGTTAAGTCTAAGAAATTTATTGTATTTTCTGATTCGTCTTCAATTGTAAATTGTATTTTTGGATGGTAACTATTAAATTTATTTAGGATATAATTTTTATGTTCAGTTGGAAATGCAGTTATGCAATCATCAACATAACGTTTGAAAAATGGTATTTTATAGTTTAATGTTGGAATTATGGTTTTCTCTAAATCTTCTAGTACTAATTCTGCGATTGTACTGGATATTGGTGAACCCATTGCACAGCCATATGTTTGTTTGTAATATGTATTATTGCATTGAAAAAATGTGCAATTTAATGTGAGTTCTAAGGCATATAAGAACTCTTCTATTGGTAAAGAAGTATAATTTTTTATTTCGTTCCAACGTTTATTTGTTATATTTTTTGCCAGGTCTATATTGGTATATTGGTATATAGTGAAATTATATCTAAAGAGAAAAGTTTTTCTTGGTTATTCAATTTTATTGAATAACCAATAATAAAAATTAATTAAAACTGTCATATTTACCTGTGTCAAATATGTCACAAAATAAAATACTCTTTTGAAAAAGGCCCAAGAAAGGGACCGAAACATCAAGTAACCTAATCAGTCGTTTTATTGCTACTATCCCAAGATAAACCCTCCAAAAAAATATATATAAAGATAGCAAAGAAATTAGAAGATAAATATATGTATATATATATATATATATATATATATATATATATATATATATATATATATATATATATATATATATATATATATATATATATATATATATATATATATATACATATATATATATATATATAGATATATATATATATATATATATATATATATATATATATATATATATATATATATATATATATATATATATATATATATATATATATATATATATATATATATATATATATATATATATATATATATATATATATATATATATATATATATATATATATATATATATATATATATATATATATATATATATATATATATATATATATATATATATATATATATATATATATATATATATATATATATATATATATATATATATATATATATATATATATATATATATATATATATATATATATATATATATATATATATATATATATATATATATATATATATATATATATATATATATATATATATATATATATATATATATATATAATATATTTATAGAACTATAAACAGGTATAAAGTTAAATTTCTCTATTAAATTGTTGCAATATATATTATAGGTATTTTATAGGTACCTATGTGCATTTATAATTAATATATATGTTCAAATATTCTATAAGCAAAGGACGAATACTACTTACCTATTGTAGATATGTATGTATCGTAATATCTTTCATCGCAGAAACGATGAACTATACAAGTTTTGCCCACATTTGAATCACCTAAAACTAAGATCTTGTAAGTAGCGGCGAAATCAAGCGCCATTTTTCTCTATTGATTTCATTGTTGTAGACCAAACCGCGCAACAATTGATTTTTGTTAAATTTTCTGCGCATGTATAATATGATCTATAATTTAGATCTGTTTATATAGGTACCTATCCTGTTCCTGTTTGTACACATATCCAAGTATTTCGGCATAAATAATTATGATAATTTCTCTTTTGACTTTTTTGATCAAAAGATACAATTTATGATTATTGATTGTGTTTGCCGAATATAAACGTAGGTCCGGATACGTTATTACAAGGTAGATCCGGATACATTGTAGGTACGGATAAGTTTTTAGAACCTACCAACCGGCGATACTTTACTCTACCTATTTTATTATATTTTCAATTATATCAATAACTCATTACTATATAATTCAAATACACTTGAGTATAATTAGAATACTTGGACGCCGTATGCCTATAATAGCCTTGTTTATAATAGCCTTGTGGTATCTATAGGTATAGTATTCTAGTGGCCAGAATAAAAAAATCTGCAAAGGTAGATAAATATATGGGCACAGAAGAGAGAAGTCTTCTGTGATATGGGGTACAACTTCAGAAAATAGGTAACGCCAATACCCATAGCCCATAGTACGTAATGTTTGTGCAGCGAATAACCAGAAATTTGTGGGAGGGTTCAATTTTGGACATAATCGTAACTATTTAAAAAAAAACAGTCACATACTTAAAGATTGTAAGTGCACATGATGTAAGGTCTGTCAAGGACGACCAGTGTTGTCAGAATTAATTTGTCATAGTGTTGGCGATAATAAAGATACGTGTACTTGGTATAAGGTTTACCAAGGACGACCAGTTAATTTCCCAGAATAGTATACGTGTATATGGCCTACGGTGAATCAAGGAGGACCAGTGTACATAATTATAGTTGTTTTCCCTTTCCCAAAAATGGACCTAATTCACGGCCAACGGTCAAGTTTATACACCGGCGAGACCCTAGTAATGAGAAGCTACTCAAGAACGAGTAGTTTATGCCCGCGAGACGCTAGTGATGCGAATACTCAAGAACAAGTAGTTTATGTTTCTTGGATATACACAAAATGAGCTACAGCATGTGCTAAGTGGGATAACAAAGTTAGCCATCATATGGCCCCATTTAGTCCAGTGGTGTCGTCAATGTCAATTATTCTTTCAGATATTTGAAATTAAATAATTATTTTTATATAGACAAAGAACACATGGCAAATACAAATATTTAATGAGGGTATTGTAGGTACCGCTAACTCCTTTAATATAGCTACCTATATGAACATTTGAAAATTATATTTGCTTCCTAAATACCGAAACGCGACGCTAATGCCTCTTTACATACAGTAAAACATTGCTGCGAAATTCTTATCGGTAAAATGATAATCCATCACATATTTTTGGTTTATAGACACATGATATATTGTTACAAAACTCACAAAAAATCTTCAATCACGAAAACAACATACACTCAAGCCACACACAAACGTCACAATTGGGGCCAATATGGCTGCTCCTTCTGCACTCGTCGAAGCCAGATATAATAGGGAACATTCCCATTTTTTTAATTGCATACGAATGTTCTACCTTACCTAAAAATAAAATATGCAAAATATGACACCTTAATTCACAATAATAAATTTGTTATAAATTATTAAAGTCTCGCCTTCGAGCGAACCGTTTCAAACAGGTTCAAAGTCGTGACGCCACAGGCTACAATTTTCAAACGACGATGAGACCGATTCGGTCGGCTACGGGAGATCCCAGCACTCGACCGCTTGATTTCATACTTCTTTCGGCCGCTTTCCGGCGCAACCTCTACCGAATATTGTAGCTTATGACGTCACAGCTAGTTTCGGGCCGCTCCAAATTTATTTTCTTGTTTTCTTTTGAAGTATACGTTTTATTACAACGTTACGCTATGTTTTCTAGTATTATTTTTATATTTAAAATTTTAATCATGTTCCCTATTACCATGCACCGTTTAGTCCTGGTTCAACTAGTAAGTCCGGTCATGTATACGGTTGCTAGTTCGAACTAACTTTGTCAGCTCGGTCTTAGTTCTTACTTAGTAAGCTCGAACTAAATATGTGCGCTAGCGCTTTTAGTCCGGTTCCAAAAATCATGTAAACGTTTAGTCCGAATTTAAGTTAGTTCGAACTAAACAGTGCATGTATACGTGGTAAATATCTGTCGAAGCTTAGGACCACAAAACATCCGGATAGCATTTAGCATCAGCTGATAGTGACATTTCGTTATGCTATAAGGGTTTTGTGGTTCGTTTGTGTCAGTGTCAGAAACAGATTAATATCTGCCGCATAAAGTAAACACAGATTTCGTTTATGTCTGTGACCGTGACTGGGTTTCGTGTCAAAAGTGTTTTGTGTGTCTTATATTCACTTTATTCACTATCACAGATTAAGGAATACTATACAGTATACACTATTTCCCCATTGTATTTTTGTTTTTGTTAGTGACAATATTTTGTTCGTTTTATGTAGTATATTATTTGTATGTATTAAGACAAAGTAGATAATATATCTGGTTAGGAGTTACCATAGATTAAGTGGTAGTTGTTTTGTAAATAGATGACATGAAGTGGAATTATAAGTTTTTAGGCACTAATTAATCACCCTTGTATATGCGGTGAGTTGGTTTTATTTTTAGCAATTATTCTTATTATCTCTTCATACCAATTTCCAGATATGGAAGAGTCTCTGGGGGCACAGTATGCAATACAAATAGCAGTTCACACATTAAGAGATAGATGTAAAAGTTTACAGCATCGCATCGCAGTGTTAGAAGAAGAAAATATGAATCTTCGCATACAGTGTACTCGAAATGAAGAAAACGAACATTCCTTATCTGAATTAGACAAATTAAAAGAACATATAACTGAGTTATCTGAGCATAAGGAACAGTTACAAAATAAAATAAAGATGGTTTCAAATGAGAACCAAGATTTATGGAATAAATTGGGAAAGCTAACAACTGTAAACAAAAACTTAGGTGACCAGTTAAATAAAATTAATGACACAGTAAATCAGCATACATCTCCTTTACAGCACCATAGTGCTTTAATAAGGTCTAAAACATTTACTCAGGACCAACCTCAAACTAGATTTCTTCAAAAGAATTTAGAAATCAATGAGAAAATTAGCTTAGAGTTGGAAGATATCTCATTAAAATTGACAGACAGTTTTTCTAAGCAAAAGATTGAGTTAGATAAATTATGTTCTGAAATTGAGGGGATACAGTATGGTGAAAGTATCATAACAGAAAATTTTGGGTTTTGTTTTGAAGACGAAATCGAGGATGATGTCGTAGAAGAGATCAAGTATCTTTTAGATGATTTTACTATACTAAAAGATGAGGTTCTACAGCAGAGGAAACTTATACAGCAAAACTTGACAAATTTGGGTATTTTGCAAGGTAATTAGAACATCTAATATTTTTCTTAAGTGCTGGAAACACGTGTTATATTTATTTTGTGTTAGATTTTAAAAATCAGTTGAGGATTTATTTAGCTTTATCAAAATTTAAAACAAATGTTCATGTAAACATATGGTGATATTAATTTCTATGCAATTTAAAATTTGCTATTTGGGAAAATGTTGATGTAGGTGGCACTGTAAATGGTGTTAATTTATAATTTACCAGTAATGGAAGCCTAAGTCAACGAGGTTACACCAAATATCTGTCAATACATATATTATCGGGTATCTAAACCAAAGTGTCTAAACCGGGTATCTAAAATACGTATATTCACTTTATGATTTTTTATATAGATGTTTATGACATTCACAAGGTATAATATACTTTACCAAAGCAAAGTGATATTAAAAAATGTCAAAATATTGATTTGTTTTGTAAATTAAACATAATATACTGGTAATAAATTACATCCAAAATTAATGAAAAGAAATCTGGTCTATTCAGCCCAATTCTGTAACTACAAATTAAATAGAGATGCATGAAATTGAATAGAGGTAGCAGTGTCAAGTCAGAATTTCTCTAAATCGGTATTCTATAACTATTTTCAGCTTCTACTACCTATCTAAATGTCCAATAGAAATTTATGTTGTTCATGGAGAGCTTGTCAAAGTGCTACTTCAAGATTGGAATATACATTCGCACATGTGCAATCGACACACAACTAATTTTAAGTTTGATGTCTGGAGATACGATAACCTCACACATTTTTCAAATTGTACTTGTATGTTGTAGGATTTATCTAGATATAAAAAAATAATTAGTTTTCATTGTATCTATTATTGTTATAATTATAAATTATTACGTGGTATCATCCTATTAAAGAATCTAACCCATGAACTTTTAAATAAACATGGATAAACGTCTTCCGTAACGGAATTAATCACATACAGTGCATTCGGCTACTGTCTGCGTTGCATCCGCACTGTGTTTATGAAACCCTAGTAACATGTCCGTCGATATAACTTGATCCAAGTAATTACCAGTGATGACGCAACACCTAACATTCATTAGTTAGCCTTTAGTTAATCTTTCTTGGAGCTGAAATACAAAAGAGTTAGAAAGGTAAATTGAAGTAATTTGGACCCAATTAATTTATCTAAAAAGTTATCACTTATTTAACTTGCAAAGACGTGTACTAAGAGATAGAAGTAACCCCTTTTATATTCGTGAGGAGCTGTTTTAAGAACTGTAGTGTGGGAAACGACTTCCAAAAAGAATGGCGATGAATTTAATTAATGAATTAGAACCTTTAATGATAGACTCTCAGAATGATATCTGTTCCTAACCATTTAATACTACAATACTAAATATTTGAAGACCTAACTTCTAAATATTTTCTTTCCAAGGTATTATGCTTGTTACACTTTTATGCACATGGAAGTTAGTTTTTCTAAAGCAGATATCTATCTGCGTGACACTTATTAGGGTATAAATTTTAAACAATTTACAAATTACTTCACCAGCCTAGTTTTATGCAAATATCACGAAATGGAACTTATGTTTTTATTATTTTATTAGTTTAGCTGTGAGCTGGTTATTAAAGTCTATATTCACTCGATATTTGCTTCATTGCCAGTTTGTTACAAGTGTGTCTAATAAAATATTCCGATTTATGATCACTTTGACAAGAGTTATAGAATACGAAAATTAAGACTGATGCGATAGATATGGAACATTTCGATTTGTCATAATTTTGATTTGTGAAAAGTTACAGAATAGGGCTGGGTATAATAATATATTTAAAATTATTTTCATTCTAATTTTTTTTAGAAAAATTGGTTTCCAAAAGTAGTGACGTTAAGAAAAATGCAATATGTGATAAGAGTACTTCCACGGGTGATATTCCTAAATCAGGTATAGATAAGTTTACAGAAATTGATAGTACAGATGTTGAAGCAAAAGTAAATTCTCTGTCTGAGGTCCTTCCACTAGAAGTAGAGAAAGTTTGCCCTATTTGCAGCAAAATGTTTCGGAAAGATGTACAGTTTCCAGAATTTCAAAGACACGTTGAGGATCACTTTCATCCAGATATTAATTCATATGAATTATTGTGAGATTACCATTTTCTTGTAATAGTGAATGGGAAATATTATAATTTTACTAAGAAAACTTTAATATATTAGTGTTCTATTTATTTTAGTGCTTTTAAGATTCTAAAATTTAATAATTCTACACATATTTATTTGGTAATTACCACATAACATTCTAATAATCAACTAAATAATTAAACAATTAAATAAATTTAACCATAGAATTGTAGAAAAATGTAATCAACCTAATTCTGATGGTTTAACATCAGTGGTCGTGGCAGGCTTCTGTGTTGTTTGCTGTAAAAGATTTTTACTAAACCAAGCTGGTCTCGGTTTCTGTATTTCAACAACCCTCTTCCCTTCAAAGAATTCTTCTGGTCTTTCATCTTTCTCTCCTTCATATAGCACTACAACTTCTTTTTCCACAGGTTCCAGCTTCAATTCTGCTTGGATTGCATCTTGCATGGCCTTTGTTTCATCAATCACCTTTTTATAGCAGGTCGCTGAAAAACATTTTTTTTAAGAACAGATTTTGTATAAATTTATTTCTTGTATTTAATATGAGTACCTACTTCGTAATTAGTACCTATATTCTGCATTTTAAAAACAAACAATGTATTTCAGTAACATTACAGACTATTACAAATTGGATAGCAAATGAAAACTCTTTAATATTCAAAAAATTTTTTTTTTTAAGTAAACGCCGCAGATTGTTTGATTTAGATGCTTCTAGAAACATTTTAGAATCGTATTTCCAATAGTTTTTATTTGTGTTGCAGAATACTCCTTTACTAGAATAGTATTGAATTGTTACTGTTACTTCTCCGATATGAGTCTGTTAAAAAAATATCATTCGGCGAAAAACTGAAAATATATTTTTACCATATATCTAGTCTCTTTATATAGAGGATCTGTCCAGTAACCCTATCTTCTCCATGGTTTTGCTACATTTAATTCGCTTACTCGAGGCCTATAGGAGCTTATCGAGACTTATAGCAAGTCAGGATTTTTACTCTACTCTCCAAGCGATATATCACACTAAGTCATTTGTCAGTACCATTGACTGAGTGCGCCATTGTAAAACTAGTTCTGGTATTTCGGTCAGTCAGTATCAGAATAGTCAGTCAGTATCAGAATAGTCTTTATAATAGAAACAGATGCATAAGGACAAATAAATTATAAATACTGTATTGGTCTTGCCCATCACTTTTTTGGTTTCATGCTTCCTCAACTAAGCATTTGGGTGGCCAAAATATTCTTTTGGATTTTTTAATATATATTCCAAAACTACGTAAAAATTACCTTTCGAAAATATATTAACAATATCATTATTTGGTACAGCTTTAAAAAAATACCAATTGTCTTTGTCATAGCCGCAAACTTAATATTTCTTAATAGTCCAGTCAATGAAAGTTTTTATTTCTTACTCCTTAAGTACAACTTAGTTCACTCTAACAGAATGCAGTGAAACAAATTATTAACAGTCTATTCACAAGTTCAACAATGGAAAAATAATTCTCCCGTACCTCCCAAACAATGGGGTCGACACGAGAACATTATTTGACACCAGTAAAAATGACACAACCAGCAGCACCGAATAACATCTTGAAAATCATATTTTGCTCTTGCAAAGCAGGATGAGATTAAGCATGTGGCTGCAGAACAATTAATTATTGTTTAAAGGACATTTAAGGGACATTTTTTAAGGCCATATTCTTGTTCCTCATGATCGATAATGTATGAATAACTACTTCTGGCATGGTAGAAAATACTGCAATGATTTATCGCTATATCTATTGTTGTTCTATTGATCATTTTGGGATGACGTTGGTCAATTTTGAAGTTAATTTTTAGATTTTGGAAGTCGAAATAGTATTAAAATACCAAAATTGTATGTCGTTGTAGATTGTTTTAGAGACTGTGAGTTAAAATTATGTAATTTATTTATTTATTTATTCATTCATGGGCAAGCCCACTTAAGCAACAGTTTCAAAATAAAGATACTTAATTATTTACAACAATTTACGTATTTATAAACAAAAATAACTTTGTGTGACCCACGGCCATATTGTCAAAAGCAGGTGATTAAAAATGATCAATTGTTATTTTATTACATAACCTATCTATTATAAGGCTTCTAAAACGGCCGCGAGTGGCGTTGTAATCTGAACATTAGAGGCAAATAGTTCAAGCAATAGATACATTTTAGCTTGCAAACGGTCATGAAAAGATCATTTTTGGCATGGATCTCTATTGCGGAGGTTATTAAAACCCCAAGATAAAGACGTTGCCTCTCCTGCAGTCAAAATGGAAAATAGGTAGAAAAAAAGTTTTTTGCGCCTATCTGCTAAACTGTGTAACCCACGTCAATTGCTGTTACAAATAATGTAGGTAGGCTATTAGATTTCCTACATATTTCGAATACAACTTTTTTTTCTCAGATTCATGTATAGTGTTCCAATATTATATCTGACTGGTCGGACGCCTCACAATCAATCATTTATTGCAGCTCTAGCTAAAATTGAAACGTTCGATTATTACATTTATGAGGCGGCGAACGAAGCTCGACTTGCTCGGACGTTTTTGATAGAACTCGCAGAGTCGGCAAAAGTTGGCGCAAGAGTAATCTACTTGAAATCGTTCATTATTGAGGTTAGAACCAATTCTTGTTTTTGAATTAGTTAGTTGTTAATTGGAAAATAAAAAAATAACTACAATTAATAGCATGCACAAAACCACAATGACAAGACATGATGTTTACAGAGGTAATTTTTACATCCCAGACGAAGATATTCTGGGGTTTACATTGTTGACAATAGACATTTTCTACTCCGATCCCTGCGAATCGTTCGAAAGTTACCAATGAAATCTAGTACCTCCAAAGTCACGTGATAGATATCTACCTCTGAGCTCTCATCTCTGATGTAATATTTGAACGCAACAATGGTTTCTGACATACACACTTGTTTTTATTGACAATATGGCTTGGAAATTTTTTTTGTATTCTACCTCAACGATGGTGTGGAAAGGAATAGAATACAAAATATACTACTTTTCATGTTTCTATTAACAGGGCTAGTACCTTGAAAGATGGCAAGAACAAAATCTAGCCACTTGATGAGACTGGCTTTGATTCAATATCTGCAGATAGTTCATCGCGGTAGTTGGCCATTGTGGAATTAAGCCTGGGTTCAGAGCCGTCTAGAATAAAATAGAGAACTGCACTTGGGGCTGGGGGGTTTGTACAGTGGGACACATTGTAGTAATGTACCGAGTCCTGACAATTTAAGTCATCATATCGTTCAAGTGATTATTCGGCTTTTGAAATTACTTGAATACCCAGTTTAATACTCTCAGTACTTGGATACGGAAAACATCGGATATTTCTACCTTACCAGATAGGTACCATAAACTCGATGCAGATGTACTTGGTACCTACTCAGTAACGAATAAAAGTAATGAGTACTCTTAAAAAGGAACCAAGTCCTATTACTCTGAGCACTCAAATAATACTAATACAATATTATATATATACGTACGACACAAAACTCCAGCCTCGTGATCATCTCCACAGGTATTACAAGTTTTTAGATGGGTTTTCGATTGTAGAATTTTCAATACATAATCCGGATGTCCAAATTTTCTTTTTAGCCTTTTCTCAAGACTCCGTCGATGTTTTGGGACTGCCCAAAGGAAAGCTTCCTCGAAAACATTTTTTGTGGGTAATTGGAAAGCTGGCTGTGGTAATCGATTAGGCTGTATCCCAGCGAGGCAAAAGGCATCTGTCAAAAAGTGAGGTTAGGTAATAACATTAGCGAAATTAAACTGGGTAAAATGTGCGTGTACGTGATAGCGGTTGACTAGTTACATAATATTAGATTTACCTGGTGGATATCTTCCTAATGCAAAATCAATAAATCGCTGGAATCTGCAAATTGTGTTATTTATTCGCGTTAAAAGTGAAACGGCCATCCTCCTTCGGTAAATGATTGTCAATCAGCTGGAGTTGGGGTAGTGGGACTAGCAGTCGGCGTGCTGCTCTAGACGGTGGAAAGGTGCTATGCCGTGCTTCTTTATTGGTGATTACCGTCTCACAACAGTTTTGACTATGGCTTCTGTAGGGTCTAGTAGAATTTGTGTCAGGGTGCAGGATAAATTGTGTCAGTGGGGACATTCAACGTTTATCAGAAAAAAATCTACATCTGTGCGTTCAAAATTTGGATTTCAAACACCATTTAGGACCTACTTCCAGGATAATCAGGTTAGAAATTTTAAACTTTTTTGATAAAAAAATACCATCATCTTACATAATAATTAACATTAGCTAACCTAGCTAAAGTACATTTTACATAACTCCTACCTACCTACCTTAGATTAGCTAAGTATGTACAATAGTACATCGGAGATCGGAGTAGGTACATCTACCCTATATAATCTAGATCTACATTAGGTACCTAACTAGAGTAAAGTATTATTATATTGCATTTATTGCGGCCTCGATACACCTAAATAAATAGGAAGTACCAGATTATGTGTACTACAAATTAAATGATACACTATTAGATTTTCGATTATTGTATATTATTCAGAGAATTATTTGCTTTTACTTTTAAGCGCGCTATAAGGTGTTTGAACATTCGAAAGTTCAATTAATGAAGAGTTTACTGAAATCCATTTCTCCGGTATTCGACGCGTCCTACATAATCTGAAAATACTATGTAGGTACAAGCTACCTACATTTAACTTTACATTATATTAAATTTCAAATATATTTTCGAGTTTTCGAAGAAATTTGCTACACGCGCCATATTTTAAATTAGAATTAAGTGCCTAAGACTCAAAAGGTTGGTTAAAATTTATATGTATACCTACCTATCTAGTGTAAGTATAATCAATTTAATAATTTTATACTCTCGTTTACCATACTTATTTGTGCATATACCTAGGTATAACTTTTATTTGACAAAAAGTAGGCTAACAAAGCGGATCTATATTATTGATATCGTTGGTGAAAAATTCTGTGCCAGTGTAGTCCGTACCACTTTCTCAATTTCGTTGGCTCTACCTAGGTAGGTATAAACTTTCTTTTACGCGTTTGCATGATGTTTATGTTTGACATTGTTGTTAATAGGGTGGAATTTTACCTTAATTCATTATTAACTTAATTATATGGGTTATTATATTACGTTAAATTAGGGTTGTGTAAATTAAACCACAAACTATTATATAGGTGTAGGTACAAAGAAAATACAAATACAGAAAATGGAGAGTAGGTATAAAGAAACACAAACTTAATTTGACAATAACAGATAAACAATAAACAACAGATAAACAATATACCTAGATAATATTGAATTATTAACTCAGGCATGCCATCAGAAGAGAACAGTAGCCTGTCTGACTCTCTCTCCATTCTTATCTCACGAGAAATATGAAATATAAATGTCAGAATCAGGGTTGCCAGATTTTTTCAAGCCTGGTCGCTATATTGAGCGTGCGAATATTTTTAATAACAAGATCTTATTTAAATGCTCTAAAAAGAAGAAAATAAACTGTAAATTAAATTAAACCCACCAGTTTATTACATTACACAATTATTTATATGATATAAATCATATAAAAGCTTGTCGCGAGATTTATCTATTTTATAAAAAACTTAATTTTTTTCTCAGTATTTTTTAGTATATTTTTTTTCTTATTACTTACGTATGTCAATATCAAGTTTCATATTGTTTTTTTTGTTTATCTATACAGTTAAATCTCGCGACAAGCTTTTATACCATATATAAATTGTGTCATATAATAAATTGATAGGTTTAATTTAATTTAAAGTTTATTTTCTTCTTTTACAGCATTTAAATAGAAGCTTGTTTTGAAAATGTTTTTTTACTATTATTTAACATATTTTTTATTTTTTTAGTTATCGCTGGACATGTTTCTAAGTCTGTTCATTTCATTTAGTGCGTCATAGTTGCATGGTGGTTTGCCTGTTAATTTAGTACAGTCTAGTTCTTACATAAGGAGACCTTCTAGTGATTTGACTCTACTTAACTGTACTTATTTCGGCTTGAAGCTTTCTTGTTCCTAAGAAAACACGGTATTTATATCGGTGAAAAGATGTAAAATATATTTTATATAAAGATATTCCGGGTTTTATTTTGGAGCTTTTTACTCCAAAGCTTAATAGCTTAATAGCTAATTGACCCGTACAATTGGACCTCAAAATCGTAATTGGGGACTCCAAAAACCCCGGGATAACAATTTCAGACGGATTGGAACAACTAAGTTTTTGATCGCCATCTTAGATCCGCCATCTTTAAAAATTTTAATCGCCAGCAGTTGACCCTTGTCGGTCCCTACAACATTTGTTGGAGCCCCACCAAACTATCCCTAACCTCTGCCGAGTTATAACTCTTATAAAATTATATAACTATAAAATTTGTATAACGGCCATCTTGAAGTGACGACACTTTATTTTCGTAATATTCTCAGTAAACCCTTTCATTTCACATCAATATCATGGAAGTGCATAAAAAATGACTAGTCCGCCATCTTGGGCGGGGCGCCATATTGGATTGAGAATGACGTCACTTAGCTAACCATGCGTTGTCATTCAAACTATAGGTGCATGCAAAATTTCAGTTCAATCGGTTGAGGATTACTACATTACAATTCAGTTGCGAAATTTGACCCAACAAACATACATAGATAGCAAGTTAAATAAAAGCTTGTAAAAATAGGAGAAAGTTTTTGCCACAGTTGTGATTTTCTCACCCTTTATGTTTTTATCGTCGCTGAACATGATGAATTTCTCACCCTTCATGTTTTTTTCGTCGCTGAGCATGAATCGGAACTTTGCTGATATAAATTTTTCTCGGATACCTTTAAAAAAAAACATAACAATTTTGGAACCTTTTTCGGTGTCTCGCCTATATCTAATAAACTAGGTATGCGTTTTATCGAAAAAAAACATTCTATACAAAATTAAAGTAGGCAAGATTTCCTACATTTTTAACGTTTCTTATTTCTTTATATGGGCGAT
>CAXKVY010009986.1:0-17138 GCA_964058915.1 Tetropium fuscum
TCTAAGGTATCTGGCACTAGGGTTCTCCCTTACTATGATTTAGTTTATTTTTGAGTTTTTTCGGAAGGTATTATTTGTAATTTTTTATATATATACTATCATAATATCAATTGATCATTAATTATTAAGCATTAATCGTTGTAAGTATCGCTGTACCTATTACTATTGATCGGGCCAACCGATCACAAGTTAATTATAAGTACTATGTTGTACTGTACTAGGTTTCAATAAACCATTATCAAAGTGTTCCTACTGTGTTTCTGTTCATAGGTAGTTTAACTCACTACCTGATTATCTCCATAGATTACCACTACATGGCAATCCTGCCAGGATGACTGGCAGTGATTACCACTACAATACAGGTTCGGTGCTATTACAGTGCCCTGACAGACACCGGCTTTTTGGTGGTGGATTTATGAGGGAGGAGTTGACAGATACTTGAAAGGATTATTTGTGAAGGTATTATTTTATCAGGGAAGTTATATGTATTGGGAAACCTATTCTAACCAGTTTGGCTAGTAGTCCTTCCTGCCAGACAGTATCAAAGGCCTTTGCCATATCAAGTAGGAGAAGTGTTCTTGTCATTATGAAAATTTTTGGTAGCTTGGTCACAGCTAGCCCTGTGCGATTTGCAAGGATTTGGAGGCCGAACTGATATTCTGGGGTGATATGGTTCGTCTCGTCCACTCTATCCAGCCTGCGCAGATTAATTTTCTCTGTCACTTTGGATAGGGAAAGAAGGAGAGATATGGGACGATAGGAGTCTGGGTTGGTGTTATCTTTTTTAGGTTTGGAGATGATGATGGCATGTTTCCATAGAGAAGTATTATTGTTTGAGCATCGCGTTGATTATATAGTGAATCTGCACTATTACATTTTCAGGCAATTTTTTATTAGAATGTTATCAATCTTGTAGTTATCGGTGCCTATTATTAGCTAGGGCTTTTGTTTGTTTTACCCCACTTGGCGTTGTACTCCCTTTCTATTTCTTTTTGTTCATCATTGTTTCTATTGTTATTTGCTTGACGAACATTTTCAAAATGAGAGACCAACGCCTCGGCTTTTTGTTTATCTGTTGTTGTGGTGTTATTGTTTATATTTACTGTTGGAATCGTGGTGGCACTTTTTAAGTCTCCTCACCATTTTCCAAAGTGAGTTATCTGTTATATTTAATTTTTGTAGTGTGGTTTTCCAGACTGAGTTTTTGTAGTTGTTGATTTCTGTTCTTATTAGATTTTGGAGATTTTCATATTCTATTTTGTCGTGTTGTCTTCTGTATTGCTACCATTTAATTCTTTCTCTATTTTTAGTTTTGATTAGTGTTATAATATTTATGGGTCTTTGCCATTTTCACTTTTAATTTATTTATGTTGGTGGTTAATCTAAAGATTTCATTTTCAATTTCCTGGAACTTATTTATTATTGTCTTGTTATTTAGTTTGTGTCTATAGAGTGGCCAGCTCATGTTACTATAATTGTAAATATGCAGTAACCCGAGCCGGAGGCTCATATTGTTGGCGATTATCTTTAAATTTTTGTCTGTATGGCTGAAAAGCTAGCTCGTATAAGATCCTCTATGAGCTCGATCAAAAACATCCAAGCAAGTCGAGCTCCGTCCGATGCCTTAGAATTGTAATATTTAAATGTTTCAGATTTAGCTCGGGTAGCTCGAGATGCAATAAACAAACGACTGCGAGGCGTACGATCAGTCAGATATAATATTGTCATACAGTAACATTGTCATACATTGCATGCCAAGCCTATTCCATGAAATGTTCATGGGAGGCCACTAAACATATATCACATATGCTTAACATTTTAAGTTTTTCAGTTTTTTTTATTTTTTTTCCTGTCGCGCATATATGGGAGACATGGTCTACTAGACATTTTTTCGGTGATATTAGTGGCGGTTTACACCATTAAACATATGACAAACAGGCTATTTTTCTAAAATATTTCCTTATTTATAGCATAATAATTGTTTGATAGAAAGAAGACAATTAATTGTATGTAGACACATGTATGTCTATATGAAGTCACTGTAGTGTGTCTATTCTTACCTTCTGATCTCTTTTCTCACGTATTTTTCTAGCTAAGTGCATGAAGGCAGCTTCTATATTGCAATTGTTCTTACAAGAAACCTCAAAAAAGGACAAGTCAAAATGTTCTGCAATCTAAAATAATTGCAATTTTAGATTAGTATAAGTAGAGGAACACCTAAGGCCAGTTGTACGAACTTGGTTAAACCAATGGCCACAGTTTCGCATAAGTCCAAAATAATTAGTGCTGTACGAAGTACGGAATTATCATGGTCAAATTATGAATATAGGATACCAATGAATATTGGATAGCATACTGGGCCAATTAATGTAGCTTCTTTTAAGTCAAAATACAGTTTTCATCATCTTGTAGTTTTTTATATAATTATTATAATACCTATTTGAAGGGGGAGATTTTGTACATATATTTTTACCATTTTAAATGAGGACACAAATCACTAGGAAAAATCACCATAATTCAATATTATTATATATCAACATATCTGCAATGGCTCCCGCTAGTAGTGTGATAATTTTGAATGCTTATGAGAATAGAAAAATAATTTACATAAATGCTAAAGTACTTCAATTTTACCCATAGTGTTAGTGTGTTAATATGTCACATATACGACGGAAACGGTCAGGCACTAATAAGATTAATAATTCAGATTAATGATTATTAATTATTCTACAATTTGTGTCCTCAAGTAAAATCACAAATTATATACCACGAACTCCATTATTAAAACACATTGGTTTAAAAAACACACCAAACTCAGCTAAAAACACCACACGATTTATCGTCCACAAAATCTCCGCCTTAACCTCACCGTAACTATATACTATATCGTCTATATAGAAATATAATTTTATGCACAAGCACCAGGCACATTGTTTTCAATAACAGGTACATATCTTTAGGTAGGTACCTCTAAGGTTTTTACGTTTTTATGTCTTGTAGGTGACCAGTATACCTACCTAATATGAAATATCAAATGAATTTTTGTTGATTACGAGGTTAATTATCAATACAATTGTGACAATGTACAATATACAAAATATCTCGAGAATGTTGTTATCAACCGTTATATATTAAACTTAAACTTATCCATGGTTAACTATTCCATTTCATGTATTATTTTCGTACAACACTTGCATCGTTTGACCATGGTTAGCTTGTAATCCTGGTTCACATGATCCTTTGGTTAACTATGTTTCATGCAACTAGGCCTTAGAAACCACAAATATAATAAATATTTTCTTACCTTGTGTCCACTTTCAGAATCTACTATGCGATCGTGTGTTTCACATTTATTCCCAGCCAAAACGGTTATCACATGGGGAGACGCATTCTATAAATAAAACTTTATGAGTTATTATTTTATTATTGTCGTAAGACAGACCTCTTCAATATTTTGCAGCCAATAAGTGATATGATTGAACGATTCTAAGTTTGTAACATCGTACAAAAGTAATATACCCATAGCACCTCTATAGTAAGCTGTAGTTAAGGTTCTAAATCTCTCTTGACCGGCAGTGTCCCATATTTGTAATTTAATAGGCAGCCCATCCAGGTTTACAATTTTTTGTTTAAAATCGATTCCTCAAAACAGAACAAAATATATTATTGAATTTGAGAAATAAACAATGAATTAGGTTATCAACATAACGTTTAGCCACAGATCCATAGATCAAATACGGGTTTGCAGATCTGTGGTTCACACAAAGTGGTTCATTCAGCCACAGAAGTAGGTTTCTTTTGATTACCAGGCTATTACGCTGTCATAGTCTTTTTGATCGCAAAATACACACATTTGTTTTTTTTCGTGCTAAACTAACCAAATTGATTACTGAGAAGTTATTCATCTAAAAGTGAACTAAATCGTCACATTAATTGTATCACTTACCACGTATACATGCAGCGCTTAGTCCGGACTCCGGACTAAGTGGAATCGAACTAATAACCGGTCATGTATACGGTTGCTAGTTCGAACTAACTTTGTTTGCTCGGTCTTAGCTCTGGTCTTAGTAAGCTCGAGCTAAGAGCTGATTAAAGCTAAACTTTATAGTTATCTTCAGTATGTAATAAACCATTTGATGCATGTTAGTCTGAACTTAGTTCAAACTAAACACAGCGTGTACCTGTCACAAAGTAGTGACAAAGTCGTCGGCTTCTTTGATGTTGTCATGGCAAATCTGAGTGGCCTTGAACGGCTCTTGGCGGGACCTTGGGTTATCCAATAAGAGAAGGCGCGTTTTGCTGCGGTAACATCATTATTTATTTAAATTTTATCTTGAATGTTTTCTATTTATGTTGTTTATACTTATGTTGCCTTAAAAAAGTACTACCATATAATTAGTAATTATAAAATTTCTTTGCAATGTGTTATGGAACAGTTCTTTTTGTGTGACAGAATATTAATAAAATTGCTGTTACCTGTTCTTCAAAGACTTGTATTACTATGAACGATTTTCTAGGCAATGTAGTTAATTATTTGCATTAGAGGTATGACAAAACATTAAAACAAATATGCATTTACAATAAATATTGAACATTGTATGTAGCGTTACAGCAGTGTGAGCAATTTTTATTATATGTAAAATAGGTATATTTTACACAATATTGGCACAATATTTTTTAATGGACAATGGGATTATAAGGATTATCGCAAGTATATAATTGAATATAAGCTATCATTTTTTATATTTCACATTATGTAATAAGAGTATTTACATGTATATCTCACTGTACAAATGCTTTTAACTTTTTGATCGCTCATTTGAAACTATTTGAACTACCCAGCGGTGAATGTCCAAAGCACAGAAGAGAGCTCTCTCTTCTATGTCCAAAGGTCCCAAGGATTATAGTCTATAATCGTTGCAAAGGTCCAGCCAACCAGCTAAGCTCGCACATGCGCTCCTGAAAACATCTTTTGAATTTAGGCTATGTGATTTAGGGTACTTGCATGATACAGGGTGCTTTCCCTTCGGGTGCGCGTGTCGTTCCTTCCGGCGTAGTCGCCGACAATAGTCGCCTATCTCGTACCACGCCTTTTTGCGTGCTTTGTTGAGAAGCAAGCAAGTTTGAGCGGGAAACCGCCGGCACAGCACATAATTGAGTCATTGTCAATGGGACGCCCAGATCGAAGACGAGAAGTACGCTTAACACACCGAGAAATACGAAATACTCACAATATTTCCCCCACGACCTGGGCTCTACCCTTTGAAAAGGAAAGCACCATCGGCAACCACGGTCGACTACGCCCCATTAAAAACTCCAGTTTTTAATCGTCTCCGGATGATGCCAACTTGGTTGGCGAAACGCGCGTCGAGCGAAGTGAAAGTGTTTTGGTGTTTGTGGAAACTACTCCGAGTGTACTAGCGCAATGTAAGTTTTAAAAAACGTGTTTTTTCAAATTATTTCGCGGGCAAGGAAAAAATTAATTTACAAAATTCGTCCCTACTACTGGAAATGTCGCACCAACGATTATAGACGTAAGTCTCGCACCTCACCTGACTCACATTACCGGTGTGCTTACATACCATTGTCTTTGTATCATGGGTACTTTTCACTACTTTGTGATAGGTATACGCTGCTAAACAGGGCGTACAAGTGGTAACTGTCTTCAGTACTCACAAAAATCGTAACCACAAATCACGAATACGATTGTACCATTTTCAAATTATTGTACTAACTTCAATAAAAGACCGTATTGAGAGTATCTGTACTACCAATAGTTACTAGCTTTGAAATCAAAGGTTAGTAAATCGTGTAGAATAATATATAATATAATATTCATTTACATAAAATAAGATTTATTTAGATCATTAATTCCAGTTTAACTAAGACTGGCACTGCACGGTATATCTTTTTGTTTAATTATAAATTATATATGACGTAAATTAATTTGTACCTAGTGCCCATTATTGTTTTCAATATTATGCTTTTTATATAGGTATACCTAATATAATAGTAATTAGTATACATATAATATATATATATATATATATATATATATATATATATATATATATATATATATATATATATATATATATATTTTTTTTTTTTTTTTTTGGAGGGTTTATCTTGGGATAGTAGCAATAAAACGACTGATTAGGTTACTTGACGTTTCGGTCCCTTTCTTGGGCCTTTTTCAAAAGAGTATTTTATTTTGTGACATATTTGACACAGGTAAATATGACAGTTTTAATTAATTTTTAAGGTTACTAGACTGTTCGATTAGTATCATAGGGAAGGATACTAATCGAACAGTCTAGTAACCTTAAAAATTAATTAAAACTGTCATATTTACCTGTGTCAAATATGTCACAAAATAAAATACTCTTTTGAAAAAGGCCCAAGAAAGGGACCGAAACGTCAAGTAACCTAATCAGTCGTTTTATTGCTACTATCCCAAGATAAACCCTCCAAAAAAAAAAAAAATATATATATATATATATATATATATATATATATATATATATATATATATATATATATATATATATATATATATATATATATATATATATATATATATATATATATATATATATATATATATATATATATATATATTTTTTTTTTTTTTTTTTGGAGGGTTTATCTTGGGATAGTAGCAATAAAACGACTGATTAGGTTACTTGACGTTTCGGTCCCTTTCTTGGGCCTTTTTCAAAAGAGTATTTTATTTTGTGACATATTTGACACAGGTAAATATGACAGTTTTAATTAATTTTTAAGGTTACTAGACTGTTCGATTAGTATCATAGGGAAGAACAGCCAAGAAACCCTACGAACTTAAGCTATTTTATATTTCATTATTATTCTAATTTTGGTTATGTTAATATTATGTAGATGTATATTTATAGTAAGTAGGTATGTATGTACGTATATAAGTTTATATATAGAGAGAATGTTTTTTGTTAATTTATTTAATACTTTTATATTAACAGATTGTAGATTGTAGAAAGATGTTCTGTATCTTTCTTGTTATTACATGCATTAGGATTTTTTTGAATATAAATTGATTCCATTATTAGGCGTGTTTTATAATTTTGTTCTTTATTAATAACTTTAGTATTTTCGTAGTTAAATTGATGACCTGTTTCATTAGAATGTTTTTTTAGAGCTGTAATATTAGCTGAATATTTGTGACCTTTTAAACGTTCTTCAAGGAGTTGCATTGTTTGACCAATGTAGACTTCATCACATTGTTTACATGGAATTTCATATATACAGTGTGTAGTTTTTTCAAGTGGATTTTTATCTTTTAATGGTGTGTAAAGGAATTTTAAGTTGTTTGTAGTTTTGTGTGCTGTGTGAATATCATATGTTTTTAAAATGTTTGAAATATTTTCTGATAGTTGTGGTATATATGGTAAGGCAATATATGTTTTACGAGTATTAGTTGTATTGATTAGTGGTGGTGGAGAATTGTAGTATTTGTGAATTCGGTTTTTGAAAATTTTGTTGATTAGAGAAAAAGGATAGTTATTATTTATTAAAACGTTTTTTGCTTTTTTTATGCATTCTTTTCTAAAAATGGAAGACGTTAGTTTTATTGATCTGTCTGCAATACCAATTATTACAGTTTTTTTATGGTTGTAAGGGTTTTTTGAGTAGAAATTGGTATATCTACCAGACCATGTTGTTTTTGTATTCCATTTTGTTAATATTTCAGTTTTATTATTTATAAGAGTTAAGTCTAAGAAATTTATTGTATTTTCTGATTCGTCTTCAATTGTAAATTGTATTTTTGGATGGTAACTATTAAATTTATTTAGGATATAATTTTTATGTTCAGTTGGAAATGCAGTTATGCAATCATCAACATAACGTTTGAAAAATGGTATTTTATAGTTTAATGTTGGAATTATGGTTTTCTCTAAATCTTCTAGTACTAATTCTGCGATTGTACTGGATATTGGTGAACCCATTGCACAGCCATATGTTTGTTTGTAATATGTATTATTGCATTGAAAAAATGTGCAATTTAATGTGAGTTCTAAGGCATATAAGAACTCTTCTATTGGTAAAGAAGTATAATTTTTTATTTCGTTCCAACGTTTATTTGTTATATTTTTTGCCAGGTCTATTGGTATATTGGTATATAGTGAAATTATATCTAAAGAGAAAAGTTTTTCTTGGTTATTCAATTTTATTGAATAACCAATAATAAAAATTAATTAAAACTGTCATATTTACCTGTGTCAAATATGTCACAAAATAAAATACTCTTTTGAAAAAGGCCCAAGAAAGGGACCGAAACATCAAGTAACCTAATCAGTCGTTTTATTGCTACTATCCCAAGATAAACCCTCCAAAAAAATATATATAAAGATAGCAAAGAAATTAGAAGATAAATATATGTATATATATATATATATATATATATATATATATATATATATATATATATATATATATATATATATATATATATATATATATATATATATATATATATATATATATATACATATATATATATATATATAGATATATATATATATATATATATATATATATATATATATATATATATATATATATATATATATATATATATATATATATATATATATATATATATATATATATATATATATATATATATATATATATATATATATATATATATATATATATATATATATATATATATATATATATATATATATATATATATATATATATATATATATATATATATATATATATATATATATATACATATATATATATATATATATATATATATATATATATATATATATATATATATATATATATATATATATATATATATATATATATATATATATATATATATATATATATATATATATATATATATATATATATATATATATATATATATATATATATATATATAATATATTTATAGAACTATAAACAGGTATAAAGTTAAATTTCTCTATTAAATTGTTGCAATATATATTATAGGTATTTTATAGGTACCTATGTGCATTTATAATTAATATATATGTTCAAATATTCTATAAGCAAAGGACGAATACTACTTACCTATTGTAGATATGTATGTATCGTAATATCTTTCATCGCAGAAACGATGAACTATACAAGTTTTGCCCACATTTGAATCACCTAAAACTAAGATCTTGTAAGTAGCGGCGAAATCAAGCGCCATTTTTCTCTATTGATTTCATTGTTGTAGACCAAACCGCGCAACAATTGATTTTTGTTAAATTTTCTGCGCATGTATAATATGATCTATAATTTAGATCTGTTTATATAGGTACCTATCCTGTTCCTGTTTGTACACATATCCAAGTATTTCGGCATAAATAATTATGATAATTTCTCTTTTGACTTTTTTGATCAAAAGATACAATTTATGATTATTGATTGTGTTTGCCGAATATAAACGTAGGTCCGGATACGTTATTACAAGGTAGATCCGGATACATTGTAGGTACGGATAAGTTTTTAGAACCTACCAACCGGCGATACTTTACTCTACCTATTTTATTATATTTTCAATTATATCAATAACTCATTACTATATAATTCAAATACACTTGAGTATAATTAGAATACTTGGACGCCGTATGCCTATAATAGCCTTGTTTATAATAGCCTTGTGGTATCTATAGGTATAGTATTCTAGTGGCCAGAATAAAAAAATCTGCAAAGGTAGATAAATATATGGGCACAGAAGAGAGAAGTCTTCTGTGATATGGGGTACAACTTCAGAAAATAGGTAACGCCAATACCCATAGCCCATAGTACGTAATGTTTGTGCAGCGAATAACCAGAAATTTGTGGGAGGGTTCAATTTTGGACATAATCGTAACTATTTAAAAAAAAACAGTCACATACTTAAAGATTGTAAGTGCACATGATGTAAGGTCTGTCAAGGACGACCAGTGTTGTCAGAATTAATTTGTCATAGTGTTGGCGATAATAAAGATACGTGTACTTGGTATAAGGTTTACCAAGGACGACCAGTTAATTTCCCAGAATAGTATACGTGTATATGGCCTACGGTGAATCAAGGAGGACCAGTGTACATAATTATAGTTGTTTTCCCTTTCCCAAAAATGGACCTAATTCACGGCCAACGGTCAAGTTTATACACCGGCGAGACCCTAGTAATGAGAAGCTACTCAAGAACGAGTAGTTTATGCCCGCGAGACGCTAGTGATGCGAATACTCAAGAACAAGTAGTTTATGTTTCTTGGATATACACAAAATGAGCTACAGCATGTGCTAAGTGGGATAACAAAGTTAGCCATCATATGGCCCCATTTAGTCCAGTGGTGTCGTCAATGTCAATTATTCTTTCAGATATTTGAAATTAAATAATTATTTTTATATAGACAAAGAACACATGGCAAATACAAATATTTAATGAGGGTATTGTAGGTACCGCTAACTCCTTTAATATAGCTACCTATATGAACATTTGAAAATTATATTTGCTTCCTAAATACCGAAACGCGACGCTAATGCCTCTTTACATACAGTAAAACATTGCTGCGAAATTCTTATCGGTAAAATGATAATCCATCACATATTTTTGGTTTATAGACACATGATATATTGTTACAAAACTCACAAAAAATCTTCAATCACGAAAACAACATACACTCAAGCCACACACAAACGTCACAATTGGGGCCAATATGGCTGCTCCTTCTGCACTCGTCGAAGCCAGATATAATAGGGAACATTCCCATTTTTTTAATTGCATACGAATGTTCTACCTTACCTAAAAATAAAATATGCAAAATATGACACCTTAATTCACAATAATAAATTTGTTATAAATTATTAAAGTCTCGCCTTCGAGCGAACCGTTTCAAACAGGTTCAAAGTCGTGACGCCACAGGCTACAATTTTCAAACGACGATGAGACCGATTCGGTCGGCTACGGGAGATCCCAGCACTCGACCGCTTGATTTCATACTTCTTTCGGCCGCTTTCCGGCGCAACCTCTACCGAATATTGTAGCTTATGACGTCACAGCTAGTTTCGGGCCGCTCCAAATTTATTTTCTTGTTTTCTTTTGAAGTATACGTTTTATTACAACGTTACGCTATGTTTTCTAGTATTATTTTTATATTTAAAATTTTAATCATGTTCCCTATTACCATGCACCGTTTAGTCCTGGTTCAACTAGTAAGTCCGGTCATGTATACGGTTGCTAGTTCGAACTAACTTTGTCAGCTCGGTCTTAGTTCTTACTTAGTAAGCTCGAACTAAATATGTGCGCTAGCGCTTTTAGTCCGGTTCCAAAAATCATGTAAACGTTTAGTCCGAATTTAAGTTAGTTCGAACTAAACAGTGCATGTATACGTGGTAAATATCTGTCGAAGCTTAGGACCACAAAACATCCGGATAGCATTTAGCATCAGCTGATAGTGACATTTCGTTATGCTATAAGGGTTTTGTGGTTCGTTTGTGTCAGTGTCAGAAACAGATTAATATCTGCCGCATAAAGTAAACACAGATTTCGTTTATGTCTGTGACCGTGACTGGGTTTCGTGTCAAAAGTGTTTTGTGTGTCTTATATTCACTTTATTCACTATCACAGATTAAGGAATACTATACAGTATACACTATTTCCCCATTGTATTTTTGTTTTTGTTAGTGACAATATTTTGTTCGTTTTATGTAGTATATTATTTGTATGTATTAAGACAAAGTAGATAATATATCTGGTTAGGAGTTACCATAGATTAAGTGGTAGTTGTTTTGTAAATAGATGACATGAAGTGGAATTATAAGTTTTTAGGCACTAATTAATCACCCTTGTATATGCGGTGAGTTGGTTTTATTTTTAGCAATTATTCTTATTATCTCTTCATACCAATTTCCAGATATGGAAGAGTCTCTGGGGGCACAGTATGCAATACAAATAGCAGTTCACACATTAAGAGATAGATGTAAAAGTTTACAGCATCGCATCGCAGTGTTAGAAGAAGAAAATATGAATCTTCGCATACAGTGTACTCGAAATGAAGAAAACGAACATTCCTTATCTGAATTAGACAAATTAAAAGAACATATAACTGAGTTATCTGAGCATAAGGAACAGTTACAAAATAAAATAAAGATGGTTTCAAATGAGAACCAAGATTTATGGAATAAATTGGGAAAGCTAACAACTGTAAACAAAAACTTAGGTGACCAGTTAAATAAAATTAATGACACAGTAAATCAGCATACATCTCCTTTACAGCACCATAGTGCTTTAATAAGGTCTAAAACATTTACTCAGGACCAACCTCAAACTAGATTTCTTCAAAAGAATTTAGAAATCAATGAGAAAATTAGCTTAGAGTTGGAAGATATCTCATTAAAATTGACAGACAGTTTTTCTAAGCAAAAGATTGAGTTAGATAAATTATGTTCTGAAATTGAGGGGATACAGTATGGTGAAAGTATCATAACAGAAAATTTTGGGTTTTGTTTTGAAGACGAAATCGAGGATGATGTCGTAGAAGAGATCAAGTATCTTTTAGATGATTTTACTATACTAAAAGATGAGGTTCTACAGCAGAGGAAACTTATACAGCAAAACTTGACAAATTTGGGTATTTTGCAAGGTAATTAGAACATCTAATATTTTTCTTAAGTGCTGGAAACACGTGTTATATTTATTTTGTGTTAGATTTTAAAAATCAGTTGAGGATTTATTTAGCTTTATCAAAATTTAAAACAAATGTTCATGTAAACATATGGTGATATTAATTTCTATGCAATTTAAAATTTGCTATTTGGGAAAATGTTGATGTAGGTGGCACTGTAAATGGTGTTAATTTATAATTTACCAGTAATGGAAGCCTAAGTCAACGAGGTTACACCAAATATCTGTCAATACATATATTATCGGGTATCTAAACCAAAGTGTCTAAACCGGGTATCTAAAATACGTATATTCACTTTATGATTTTTTATATAGATGTTTATGACATTCACAAGGTATAATATACTTTACCAAAGCAAAGTGATATTAAAAAATGTCAAAATATTGATTTGTTTTGTAAATTAAACATAATATACTGGTAATAAATTACATCCAAAATTAATGAAAAGAAATCTGGTCTATTCAGCCCAATTCTGTAACTACAAATTAAATAGAGATGCATGAAATTGAATAGAGGTAGCAGTGTCAAGTCAGAATTTCTCTAAATCGGTATTCTATAACTATTTTCAGCTTCTACTACCTATCTAAATGTCCAATAGAAATTTATGTTGTTCATGGAGAGCTTGTCAAAGTGCTACTTCAAGATTGGAATATACATTCGCACATGTGCAATCGACACACAACTAATTTTAAGTTTGATGTCTGGAGATACGATAACCTCACACATTTTTCAAATTGTACTTGTATGTTGTAGGATTTATCTAGATATAAAAAAATAATTAGTTTTCATTGTATCTATTATTGTTATAATTATAAATTATTACGTGGTATCATCCTATTAAAGAATCTAACCCATGAACTTTTAAATAAACATGGATAAACGTCTTCCGTAACGGAATTAATCACATACAGTGCATTCGGCTACTGTCTGCGTTGCATCCGCACTGTGTTTATGAAACCCTAGTAACATGTCCGTCGATATAACTTGATCCAAGTAATTACCAGTGATGACGCAACACCTAACATTCATTAGTTAGCCTTTAGTTAATCTTTCTTGGAGCTGAAATACAAAAGAGTTAGAAAGGTAAATTGAAGTAATTTGGACCCAATTAATTTATCTAAAAAGTTATCACTTATTTAACTTGCAAAGACGTGTACTAAGAGATAGAAGTAACCCCTTTTATATTCGTGAGGAGCTGTTTTAAGAACTGTAGTGTGGGAAACGACTTCCAAAAAGAATGGCGATGAATTTAATTAATGAATTAGAACCTTTAATGATAGACTCTCAGAATGATATCTGTTCCTAACCATTTAATACTACAATACTAAATATTTGAAGACCTAACTTCTAAATATTTTCTTTCCAAGGTATTATGCTTGTTACACTTTTATGCACATGGAAGTTAGTTTTTCTAAAGCAGATATCTATCTGCGTGACACTTATTAGGGTATAAATTTTAAACAATTTACAAATTACTTCACCAGCCTAGTTTTATGCAAATATCACGAAATGGAACTTATGTTTTTATTATTTTATTAGTTTAGCTGTGAGCTGGTTATTAAAGTCTATATTCACTCGATATTTGCTTCATTGCCAGTTTGTTACAAGTGTGTCTAATAAAATATTCCGATTTATGATCACTTTGACAAGAGTTATAGAATACGAAAATTAAGACTGATGCGATAGATATGGAACATTTCGATTTGTCATAATTTTGATTTGTGAAAAGTTACAGAATAGGGCTGGGTATAATAATATATTTAAAATTATTTTCATTCTAATTTTTTTTAGAAAAATTGGTTTCCAAAAGTAGTGACGTTAAGAAAAATGCAATATGTGATAAGAGTACTTCCACGGGTGATATTCCTAAATCAGGTATAGATAAGTTTACAGAAATTGATAGTACAGATGTTGAAGCAAAAGTAAATTCTCTGTCTGAGGTCCTTCCACTAGAAGTAGAGAAAGTTTGCCCTATTTGCAGCAAAATGTTTCGGAAAGATGTACAGTTTCCAGAATTTCAAAGACACGTTGAGGATCACTTTCATCCAGATATTAATTCATATGAATTATTGTGAGATTACCATTTTCTTGTAATAGTGAATGGGAAATATTATAATTTTACTAAGAAAACTTTAATATATTAGTGTTCTATTTATTTTAGTGCTTTTAAGATTCTAAAATTTAATAATTCTACACATATTTATTTGGTAATTACCACATAACATTCTAATAATCAACTAAATAATTAAACAATTAAATAAATTTAACCATAGAATTGTAGAAAAATGTAATCAACCTAATTCTGATGGTTTAACATCAGTGGTCGTGGCAGGCTTCTGTGTTGTTTGCTGTAAAAGATTTTTACTAAACCAAGCTGGTCTCGGTTTCTGTATTTCAACAACCCTCTTCCCTTCAAAGAATTCTTCTGGTCTTTCATCTTTCTCTCCTTCATATAGCACTACAACTTCTTTTTCCACAGGTTCCAGCTTCAATTCTGCTTGGATTGCATCTTGCATGGCCTTTGTTTCATCAATCACCTTTTTATAGCAGGTCGCTGAAAAACATTTTTTTTAAGAACAGATTTTGTATAAATTTATTTCTTGTATTTAATATGAGTACCTACTTCGTAATTAGTACCTATATTCTGCATTTTAAAAACAAACAATGTATTTCAGTAACATTACAGACTATTACAAATTGGATAGCAAATGAAAACTCTTTAATATTCAAAAAATTTTTTTTTTTAAGTAAACGCCGCAGATTGTTTGATTTAGATGCTTCTAGAAACATTTTAGAATCGTATTTCCAATAGTTTTTATTTGTGTTGCAGAATACTCCTTTACTAGAATAGTATTGAATTGTTACTGTTACTTCTCCGATATGAGTCTGTTAAAAAAATATCATTCGGCGAAAAACTGAAAATATATTTTTACCATATATCTAGTCTCTTTATATAGAGGATCTGTCCAGTAACCCTATCTTCTCCATGGTTTTGCTACATTTAATTCGCTTACTCGAGGCCTATAGGAGCTTATCGAGACTTATAGCAAGTCAGGATTTTTACTCTACTCTCCAAGCGATATATCACACTAAGTCATTTGTCAGTACCATTGACTGAGTGCGCCATTGTAAAACTAGTTCTGGTATTTCGGTCAGTCAGTATCAGAATAGTCAGTCAGTATCAGAATAGTCTTTATAATAGAAACAGATGCATAAGGACAAATAAATTATAAATACTGTATTGGTCTTGCCCATCACTTTTTTGGTTTCATGCTTCCTCAACTAAGCATTTGGGTGGCCAAAATATTCTTTTGGATTTTTTAATATATATTCCAAAACTACGTAAAAATTACCTTTCGAAAATATATTAACAATATCATTATTTGGTACAGCTTTAAAAAAATACCAATTGTCTTTGTCATAGCCGCAAACTTAATATTTCTTAATAGTCCAGTCAATGAAAGTTTTTATTTCTTACTCCTTAAGTACAACTTAGTTCACTCTAACAGAATGCAGTGAAACAAATTATTAACAGTCTATTCACAAGTTCAACAATGGAAAAATAATTCTCCCGTACCTCCCAAACAATGGGGTCGACACGAGAACATTATTTGACACCAGTAAAAATGACACAACCAGCAGCACCGAATAACATCTTGAAAATCATATTTTGCTCTTGCAAAGCAGGATGAGATTAAGCATGTGGCTGCAGAACAATTAATTATTGTTTAAAGGACATTTAAGGGACATTTTTTAAGGCCATATTCTTGTTCCTCATGATCGATAATGTATGAATAACTACTTCTGGCATGGTAGAAAATACTGCAATGATTTATCGCTATATCTATTGTTGTTCTATTGATCATTTTGGGATGACGTTGGTCAATTTTGAAGTTAATTTTTAGATTTTGGAAGTCGAAATAGTATTAAAATACCAAAATTGTATGTCGTTGTAGATTGTTTTAGAGACTGTGAGTTAAAATTATGTAATTTATTTATTTATTTATTCATTCATGGGCAAGCCCACTTAAGCAACAGTTTCAAAATAAAGATACTTAATTATTTACAACAATTTACGTATTTATAAACAAAAATAACTTTGTGTGACCCACGGCCATATTGTCAAAAGCAGGTGATTAAAAATGATCAATTGTTATTTTATTACATAACCTATCTATTATAAGGCTTCTAAAACGGCCGCGAGTGGCGTTGTAATCTGAACATTAGAGGCAAATAGTTCAAGCAATAGATACATTTTAGCTTGCAAACGGTCATGAAAAGATCATTTTTGGCATGGATCTCTATTGCGGAGGTTATTAAAACCCCAAGATAAAGACGTTGCCTCTCCTGCAGTCAAAATGGAAAATAGGTAGAAAAAAAGTTTTTTGCGCCTATCTGCTAAACTGTGTAACCCACGTCAATTGCTGTTACAAATAATGTAGGTAGGCTATTAGA
>CAXKVY010009987.1:0-39454 GCA_964058915.1 Tetropium fuscum
GTGCCTAATAGTGTTACGAGACCACCTCTCTGGCTTAACTTATCTTGTATCGTAATAACATCTTCCATACAACATATTAAATTATATTTAACCCCAGAGAGATAACCACTCGTAAATTTCACGATGTGCAAAACAATTTGACCTTGCATTTGCGCAGCGCATGTACTCTGATTGTCAAATTCACGTTAGTTTCCTTATTGCAGCCCACAAGTGTAGTGCACGTGTCTGTTGCTATATTAAGCAGCTAGTTAACTCGTTTTACGTACGTCAATCGTCATTTTTAAGATAGGTTAGTCTTAACGTAACTTTTTAATAGAATCAGATTATAAGTTTGTTATTTTATTTAGTTTTTGTAAGTCTTTCTGTAAATATGACGGACTGGAAATCAAGGTATGATAGAACAAGGCCATTATCTGAACAATAGCTTAACCAGATCTGGCTTGAAGATGAAAATGAAGTCGGAAGTGATTACAGTGTATCAGAACAGAAAGATAATGTGGTATATGAGCTATTTGAAGATTTCGGTAGTATATATATACGGTTCAATGATGGAAGATTCAGTTAATATGTTATTACCGGGTCCTAGCAAGCAAAAAAGAAGTAAAATTATACAGGTAATGATAGCTTACTAAATAATGATAGTTATGCCGACTTTGCAGTAGTTGGTTAAGACAGCCACTGGTGGTATACTCAAATTGAAACCATTGCAAGAAAGTGCAGTTCAATGAGTGGCAGGAAGGACAAATATGTTCAAGTATGCCAAATATGTTTGCCAAAAAAAAAGAATGACCACAAATAGATGTACCCTATGCAGCCCCTTGGACTTAGAGCATCGCGCACTTATTTATATTTACGAATAATATTTTTCTATTATACAGATATAAAAAAATTGGGAATCGTAAAATTTAGGAATGGTTATTCTTTAGTATAAGTTGAAATAAGGTTAGGTCTCTAGGGTTAACATAAAACATTCAAAAAGATTAGATTCATGACACCATAAATTTTCTTGATCAATTTATAAAAAATAATTGACGGGTCAAATTCACAACACTATGTGCAAATACAATAATTACCTGAGGGACTAACGAAACATGTGCTACACAGAAATTCTCACGTTTGACACGAAACTGAAACTGTCGAAACGCTTCAACAAAGGCCATGCTTTCAATATCCCCTATAATACCTCCTAGTTCTATAATACACACTTCCGGTATTTTTCCGGAGTCTGATACAGGTTTTTGAGAAACCTTTTCAACCCATTCTTGGATAGCATCTGTAATATGTGGTACAACTAAAAGAAAAATTGTATACACAAAGTTCATTTAACATTTTAATCGTCAACTGTACCTTGTACTGTTTTACCAAGGTAATCACCATGTCGTTCCCTATCTATTACTTGTTGATATATTTTCCCTGTCGTTATATTATTCTGTCTGTGAAGCGTAATGTTAAGAAATCTTTCATAATTTCCTAAATCTAAATCCACTTCTCCTCCGTCATCCAAAACATATACCTCTCCTAAATCATGAAAGCAGTTAAGAAACACCAGCACAAAAATGAGGTTAACCATATGTTAAAGATATGTTGTTTCGAAGATGCATTATTAAAAACTTACCATGCTCATAAGGAGAAAACGTGCCCGCATCTAAATTAATATAAGGATCAATTTTAATAGACGTAACTTCTATACCACAGCATTTTAAAATGGCCCCAAAAGAACTTGAAATTACTCCTTTACCCACACCACTGATAACTCCACCAGTAACTAGTATGTATTTCATTTTTAAAATAGACTTATAGTATTAAATATACCTATGTTAACACCGGAAACCCAGTAAATACAGAGGTCAAAATATTAATACAGACCCGAACGAAAATTATACACCACACGGGAACTATCGTATCGTAATTGAATTGAATTTTCAATAAATGATAAATTCGTTAGAAGTTACTGTAAACCACGAGGCCACAGATTCTGTGCGTGGCATAAAACATCTACAACGGTGCGTGGAAAGGTTTATTTAATAATTATTTAAATGTGACAAACCATAAAAGAACGCGCACGGTCACAGAGTTTATGAGCATAGATAAGACACTTTATGAGCATATAGCACAGGTGATTTGTGGCCTAGAGTGTAGTCTGTAGCGTTGCCGTGGCTGGAGACGAATGATCCACCGTTTCACTTAAAATTATCCATTTTTTTTACTTTTGAAAATAGGTTACATGGCATCAATACAAATACAGCCATGTTGACGTCATTAATTAAACATATTCGAAACCGCTTTTGAAAAACTATTGAAAAAATCTATAAAATGTACGATAAACCCAAATTTCATTACGTTTTTGTAATAAATTCGGTACGTTCAAATTTTTACACAACACATTCAAGTCACACGTGACTTTATCTCAGATCCCAACACTATGACAGCTAATGATTTACAATGCGCATGGCCCATGTTGCTGTTATGTGCGCAGTCGATTGATTTTTTCAAATATTTAGTTCATCAAATGTTTGCCAGATCGTTGGTAGCCTAGCGGGTAAAGCGTATGCTCTATGTGTTGAGGGTTTCGGGTTCTGTATCTTTTGCTATTTTTTTACTTAATCCCTTGGCCTTGGTTATTATTTATGTCATGTTGTCACCAATGATGATATATGTTGGGATATACTCGCCAGTGTGGCAACACTGTCTGTAGTAGAGAGATAGTTGCAAAATCAGTATTCTTATTTCACTCTTGTGCATTGGGACTTACGGCGTACAGGACAAGTTTCTCACCGCACCGCAGTAAGCTTCAGCTAGGTCCATGACGATAACGTCATAATGCATTTGAACTTTGGACAGAAATAATTTCTAACCTCACTAACTTGTGCTATGACTTGCAGTAACTTGTGCTTGATTTATAAACTTCTTCCCGTGAATCAACGTACAAATAAAAAACCTGTTGAAACCTGTGTTAAGCAGAACACCGATTTTAGTAAAACCCAACGAATTCTTACAACTCGTAAGAGTTGTTACAGCTCGTTGTAAGAGTTCTTACAACTCGTAAGAATTCTTACAACTCGTTGGTAAAACCGTTGTTTTCATTGTACTTAGACAGATTGTATTTTACACAATTAATACATATGCAATTAATTTTTATGTTTTTGTGTACAGTATACATGTATACACCTAGTTTATCAAAATGAACGATTGTGTTATTTGTGACAAAACCTGCGCTCATAAAAAAGGTTTAAATAAACACTTTAAAATAAAACACCAGACATTTTAATACAATGTCTCTGTAAAACACCCTCAAACTCATAAAAATGTAGACAGAGACAGACAATTGAGCTGCAGTGATTTTATTGTAATACCAATGATTTATGAGGTAATGCCCAATTTTGTTGGAAAAATAAACTTACGTTTATATTATATTAGATATGTTAAATATTTTATCTTAAAAATTTATAATTTTTGTTTTTTAAATTTTTACATTTATTGTAATTAAAAAAACAAATCTTTACTTCTTTTACATACTAATATTTCTTTTCTACTAATATTTCTACTTTCCTAATATTTTTATTTTTCGACTAATATTTCTTTTTCATGGATGAATGAATGAATATGGCCTCACGATTTAAATTACATCACTTTCTCATCTTAAATACTATCTTTACATTATATATAACACATTTATATAATTTTATTATCATCAGTATAGGTTCGCACAGGCAAGTCTCAAGTATTTCGAATTTTGAAGCAAAATTGTGTATCATTGTATTGTCATACACATAATTGGCGTTCTCAGCGTACACAGAAAACTAGGCGCAAAACCAATTGAAAACATACTCTCAAAACTATGTGGCGTCCACACCAATAGGGTGGCAGAGGCCTGCCTCTGCATCAATAGGAGATAAGAATATTTATTTTACACATATTTTAATGTGGATGTAGTTCAATACAAATTTTCGGGTACTTGCAAAACACAATGACCTAGAAATTGTTTTTAAAAAAAACTGCCTGAGGTGCAAGGCCCTGTGTGCACTACTTTTTTGCTCCTCACCCTATTCCTCCTATCTTTTAAATCACGAGCCGCCACTGGTTTAGTAAGAAAAGGTCTGTTGTAATAAATAATACCTACAACATTTTTGTATAAAAACGAGAATTTATTCCATAAATAAATACAACATTTCTTATTTATAAACTTTATATAATTCTTTAATCTTACATTTAAATATGACTGAAATTGTGATAAGGAACATTATCTGTAAAAATTATACAAAATTATTTTTTGACTTTTATGTATACAGTGGTGTCGCGGTAATCCGAACCCTCTTGATACACCAGATTCTTCGGTAATCTGGATCGTCTTCCTGCCTCATAGATACTTAGTAATCCGGATTTTGTTTGACTCGGTAATCCGGATTCAACCACATGACTACATATTTTATACTTTTATGCAAGTTGTTGCCTGTTTTCGAACACGTGCATGCGGTAGTGGTATTTAGTTTCTAAAGGGCTAAGTTACGTAAAAATAGGACCTATGGAACATTCTCGCAAAACTTTGACGCTTAAAGAACAGTCGGCAATTGTTGACACATAAGGAGAGGTATTTCTGGCAGATCTTTATAGGCCGAGAGCTAGTGACACTCAAACCGTGCTGATTCCATTGTGGACGCAAAAATTACAGAATGTAGTAACAACATTGTATAATATGAAATCACATGCCTGCCAGCTCCGATGGTTGCGTATATTTAAAAAAAACTATTAGCGGTATTTTCAAAACGTATTAATGGGCTCATCGCAATGTGGATAACATTTTTCATACAGATGCTAGACACACTACTAAATACAAATTCAAGTGCCCGCCAGTTGAATAGGTCGCGAAATCCCGCCTGTCAGTTAAAAAAACGATTTTCAATAGTGCATACTTTGCCTCATTGCGTTGTGTACGCAAAAAATTCATAACACAGTTTAAAGCATTACAAACTCGGATCAGTTGAAAGTTGTTCAAACGTAATAGCTTTGTTCATAGAGCAATAATTCACAGTTCACAACCCTTTGAAATCAGACAACGCATGCATGGATCCATTTTAGCGTTCGTAAAATGGCTCCAGGCATGCATTGTCCAATTTCAAACTGATGTGAACTGTGAATTATGCCGAATTTCTAAGGCCGTCTTAATATTCGGATCCAATTGCTTGATCACTGAACAGGTTTTAATAATTTGTAGTATAGATGTACATATACATAATTTGAATAAAAGTTGTGAACCAGGTAATGTCAATCTCGTGGTCTTTGATAGATTTTTTGTCCTCCATACCATCAAAGACATTCCTGTTCCGTATGGGAAAATCGCCAGCAAATGCCTAAATATTTTTCTGAACCCCAATGTGAAAGAAATAGTGTTTCGACTCTTAGTCCATCCTCTTCAGTCTATACGATCTATGCAAGTCGCTACCTGGATTCCATGCTTGGTTGTGATTTCAATCCTTCTTTATTCAAGGGAAAGGGAAAAACACATTTCACAATTTTGCAAAATTCAAAGGTACACCAGTTAGCTTTTGCAAAGCTTGGGAATTTGAATGGTCATTGACGCGGTATTCGAAAAAATCGAAGACTGTCCAGCTTGAGAGGCCAAATACCCTATTTTGTTTTTTGTGGATTGTTTGTGGTGAAATGTGTCGCATTAAACAAATACTTGTCCATAATTTTCTGCCACATATACTGAATGTCCCTTCATATTCTTATCTCTTTGTTTTAATTTAGTGCACTGGCTTTGTATCAGTAGAATAAAATCAGTTGATTGTGCCAGTCATAATGTCATTTATTTTCTGTATTTTTATTTACTTTTCATTTATTTTCAATTATTCATTTTCTAATTGCTTTTTTTATCATTTTAAAGTTTAATTCTAAAAGATTCATAAATTTGTCTTCAAAATATACATACATATAATTTTAATTTATTATATCACATAATGTCTTGTAATCGTTTATTGATTATATAGTCTAGAAAATAAAACGAAAATGTATTTTCTCTTCATGAAGTACCTAAAAAATTGATGAAGATACAAGTTTTAAAATAATATTTTTTCAAGGAAACAAAAAAATACATACCCATTACTTTTTATGCGCTGAGGTACACGATAAGAGAAGTACAAGGTAGGCACTCGGAATGGCAGGTACTTAGTGCGACAAGATCGACAAGGCAGGCACTCGGAAATGCGTTTGTAATGCTTCAAACTATGTATTGAATTTTTTTCCTGCACACGCGATGAAACAAATTATGCACTTTTGAAAACCTTTTTTAACTGACAGGCGGGATTTCGCAACCGATCTCAACTGGCAGGCATTCGATTTCATATTATACAATGTTATTAATACATTTCTTAATATTTTCGTCCACAATGGAATCAAAACGGCTTGAGTGTCGCTAGGTCTTCAATCAGCGACAATAAGAAAAATGCTGTTAAATTAAATAAATAAATTAAAAAAAAATAAATCAAATATACTCTACTTTTTTCAAGTATCTTGTGTAGTCTAAATAATGCGTTTACTTAAATAGTTTATTTAAATACATACTGTACAGACCTTAATATACTTTTTATAAAAATACCTCGATAAATCAAATTATTTGACAATCTAGATCAATCCGGTTTTAACTGATCCGGATTATCACGACACCACTCTATTCACTGAAAAACTAGAGGAAATCAATTATATAATGCACAGTCTATCTTAGCTTGCAGGATTATTTTACTCATTACTATTTTATTGGGATAAAATAAATATAAAATTCATTATTGTATTCACATTTGATTTTTAACCGTTAATAGCAACTGGATCTGCGATTTAGAACATATAATAAATTGGCTAACTAAAAAACAATGTACAGATTTTATTACTATTATTCAAATATGGAAATAATGAAACAAAATGTGTTATTTTAAAATTTCAGGTAAAAAGATGATGAAGATGAAGAGGGTCTTAGAATAAGTGTTCAGTTCAGTTCAGTTCAGATAAACAGTTCATGTTATCAAACAATAGGTTAAAATAATAGGAGCCAAACATCTATGCCAGACCAGTAAACCGTATGACAGTTGTAAACATGGTCTACATTAGTTTGCTTCTCCAATATAAGCTGCACTTTTTAATGGTATGTGTGAATAATAATTAGTTTATATGTATTTTTGTTTTGTCAGTAAAAACTAAATACTGTAAAGAACGTAAAAAACTGAAAAATAATAACATGTAAAATACATGATGAAATATACAGTCAAACTTCAATAACTTGTACCACGTCTTGCCAGAAAGAATGTTCGAGTTATTGAATTGTACAGTGAAGTACATATGAATGTATGTATTCATCTGTATGTACATATTTACGTACATATTTGGCGTAAAAAAATTTACATCATTGTTACAACGGCTATATTTATTTCATAATAGGCACTAAATAATAGGCAGGCGGTACAGTGGACGATGTAGTGCGTTGACTAAAATGGGAAGTATGTAAACGTCGACTGCATTTGAGAAACTTTATGTTGTCTTACATTTCGCCCATGATGATGGATGGTTGTTTTGAGTTATGTCTTAAGTGACTTTTTTAGTACCTTCAAGTGTCAATTGCATCACATAATTAGCAGCAATGAATTTTGAACTGTCCTTATAGGTACAGCAATTTGCACAGTTTACACAGGTACAGTTTTCAAATTATTAAATTATTAAATTTTGTGTTATAAAATTATGTTATTGAAATTTTTGACCATGAAGGATTCTTGTTAGTACATACATATTTTAATAATTCTATGATCTCAATAATTTCATATTAAGTACGCTTATGCGTAAGTCCATAACAAAGTATGCTGAAATGTTTAACGTTCTTTGCCCCTCATACTTCCGGATTCTTCACTGGCTTGTAGGATAGTAGTGGTTTGCCTCCCAGAAATCGATTTATTGAAGTTGGCGCCAATTATTATGCTCCAGTTATTGAGAAATTCGAGTAATAGAAGATTGAGTTATCAAGTAAAAATTACTGCTATTGCCAACCAATTTTGTTCCACTTAGCGAAGTTCATGTTAAAGAAGTTTGACTGTATGTACTCCCTCTAAACATTTTTAGCAGTTAAAACTTCTAATTTTTTTTTAATGTTACACGAGCCATGTTTGAATTATTTTAAAACTGCACGTATTTTTTATTTTTCCACACTGTAAAAGTATGATTTTCTTCTTACTACTTCTTGTCATTATTTATATATTGTTTATATTTTTTACACAATTGTCAAGAAATAATTAATTATTTACGCGTAAATAAAAACTGAACTTAAAAATATAAAATTCATCACCTATTTCTCTGGTGATTTAGACCAAGAACGTTCCTTACTTTTTTCAGACTCTTTTGGTAGTGACCATGATTTGGACCGTGACCTTCGCTCTGACCTCTGAAGTAATAACTGCTTTGGTGTCATAAATGTAGAACTATCCACTGACTTTTCCCTAGACTTAGATTTACTGTGAGTTTTAGTTTCCTTATCAGATTTCTTTCTACTTGATCTAGAGTGTGACAGCTCTCTAGAGGAGGAACGACGTCTTGATCTGTCTCTAGAACCAGATTTTCTTGATTTATCTCTTGATCGGGATGACCTATATGAATAAGACCTTGATCTTCTGCTACTGGATCGCCTTCTTGATCGAGACCGACTGCGAGATCTGGTATAAGATCTACTGTCAGAACGTGATCGATGGTGCCTGGAAGAACGATATGGAGAATGAGAGCGTCTGTCTCTATTATTGTAAGCATGGTCATCATGTTCGTTCAAGAACTTGTCAAAGTATTTTTGATACTCCTCTTCTATTTCTGGATGATAATGGTTCCCTCTCAACCCACGGTAGTTACCTCGAAACCGTGGATGGTAATTACCCCGTCTTCTATTATATGGACCTACAATATAATTTCATTATAGAATAAAGTAGAACAGAGATAATAGACAGTCACAGTGGAATTAATTATTTAATTAATCAATATACCTTAAAGTTAGAGCAAGCGATAGAGATAAATATAGTGTAACTTGTTTTGAATGAGAAAATAAACAAGTGCGTGGTACGATCCGCACATTATTGTGGTACTCGCTGGATGTATGGCAGTGGCTGGTTGCACTATTATTTTTAAATTATTGAATAACATGTTATTGTAAATTTATACAATATGGGAGAAACATTTATGTGAATTTAAGGACTAATTTTGCAATAGCAGCATCATTTTTTAAAGAAAATAGGTGTACTACCCGACAACAGTGTAAAGGTTACAAATTTTTCGTGAACGGTAATATACAAGAAGTATTTACTGAATATTTAATAATTAAAGGAAAGTTTTACAGAAGCCAGAAAAACAAAACCACATCAATTGTAAGTGATTTTTGAAAAAACTGCAACGTTAATTCTCAAGTTCATTGCACTAGCGAATTTATTTGGAGTAAACTGGGTTGCAGTTATTTCAATAATTTTGTAATTCACTCAATGGTTAACATAAAAGTGCATAATAACATAAAAGTTACCTCAAATATTACTGGTTCTTATTATTATTTAATAAATTTACTATAAACCTTACTATGAAACTATAAATTAAATTATATATTTCTTATTGAAATGGACCCTATCCCCTATTTAATTAAGAAAACTGCGATGTCGTGACCTCTGTTTTGTTTAAAGAGGAGATACCGATTTTTAAATAGCAAGTGGTTAGGGTATAAGCACGCATTAGGAAAGACGTGGTGCGGGGTGGTTTAGATAAGTCGGGATATAGTGGAGACGAGGGATTGCGTATAGGAAAGCAGGTAGTTGGTCTCTGGGGTGGGCGCGTGACTAGTGTTTGACGTCAAATTTCCCAGGTTAGTAAATATACTTAATTTGTAATGTTTATTATTAAATTTGTTACCTCGAGAATTACTGTCATCATTTTATTAAAATTGTCTGTGTTATATTTTGTTTTTGAACTACGAATAATTATGATACGTTATGCATAAACTGTACACATTTTACTTGTTTATTTAGTGTGTTCAACTCATTCTGTTTTAAGATTATTTTTTTTGTTTTATTCAGTTCGATCTAAGTAATGTTGAACTTTTTGTTGCTTTCATGACTATGAGTAGGTTTTTCGTACTTGTGTGTTTTGCTTATAACAGTGACTTAATTGCCGCTTGTTGTATGAGATGATGAATGTTTGTGCCTTGTTGAATTTATTAACACTTTTCCCCCGTGCCTGGGCGAACACGTTAGTTGCCTCCCGGATGGGACCTTCGTTTTTGCAACAAAACCTTACAACTACTAGCTTAGTTGCCTCCCGTATGGGACCTCAGTACCTTCCGACGAAAGTCGGCTAACTAACAACAAACTCTTCAGTTTTGTATCTTGAGAATGATTATAGGTTAAAACACAAGTATGGGAACCCTTGTCAGTTTTCATTTTAGTTTCACCTAAATGTCCAACAGCATTATTGCGATTCTTTTGAATAAAGATCGAGGGTTTCTCTGCCGTGCTCTTTTCCCTCGTGAATTCAAGGCTGAGTACGGCATGTACTTATTTTATATTGTTCATAAATTGAATACCTATTTAAATAAATAAGTAGGTGTTTTAAAATGCTTGGTTTTTTCTTTTTCATCTCAAAACTCCCACTTTTCTTAGTAACCAGTGCATTTCGGACAGGGTTAATTTAAATTAAATACAACGTAGGGTAGGTATTTTTCCTTTCGACGATCACGTACCCCGGCCATGTGTTTCTCTGATTATTATGTTGAACCGACCCGGGTTGGTTACATTACATTATGTTTGAGAATGGTCTATAAATAGTTTTCTGGTTATCATGACATATTTCTGACGATATTATAAATCTTACAAAAACATAAACTTTATTTATCTGTATATCATATAACAGTGACATACACCTAAGCTTACCTCTTGATGGGCCAGCCATTCCAGGAAATCTTGTAAGGGCCATTCTGCCTCTTGGGTAAACACCTCTCATATCTGAGAAATCAGCATACCCTGGGTAAAGTGGTCCAGTAGGCAGAGGATATTGCATCCTGAACCAAGCAGGATCATACAGAAGTTCTGGGTATTTCTGCAGCACAGGGCTTTTGGGTCTTCTTTCTACAGAACAAAATGCTTTTTGATTTTTTCTTTCTTGATAATATACAGTGTTTTAAATGTAAGAGTGCCGACGCATCGAGACACAACTGTTTCGGGATATATACCAGCGGCGGAGTGCAGTTAATGTTGAACTCACAAATAGGACACATAGACAAGAGACTAAAGTTTCAAATTGTGTTTTATAAGTGTTAATCAGTACCTAAGTTTAGTCAGTATCTATTAGCAAGTTGCAATAGCATTAATTTCATTACTTTTAAAGGAGTGCTCTCTACAAAGCGACTCGGAGGGAACTTTCTCATGGCCATATTCTTGTTTCTCATGTTTGATATAATATGAATAACTATTTCTGACATATCAGAAAATGCCGCAATTATTTGCCATTGCGCCTCTCCTGCTATTAGTTCTTTTAAATCATAGTTAATCAATATATTCTCCCAAAGATAAAATATTTTAATTAAAGGAAAAATATCAACATAATTATAATCAATATGCATGAATTGGGGGGAATATATTGCTTTGCGGATGACTCTGTTGCAATAGTTTGTGGGGACGACTGGGAGTCTGCAAAGGGGATTGCCGAGCTGTTGTTACAGAAAATTAAAAGATGGTTAGATTCTAGTCTACTTTCCCTGAATATCGAGAAAACTAAATTTTTGACATTTGTACTGTCCTCTCGGACATTGCCAGGCTTTAATAGAATAAAAATGCACAACTCCCAATGTGATCGAGGAGATTCATGTAATTGTGATAGCTGGATTGGGAAAAAATCTTCTATACGGTACTTGGGGGTAATAATTGATGAACTATTTACTTGGAAAGAGCATGTTCAGTATGTGACAGGAAAAGTAAGAAAACTGATTTTTAAATGTTATCAACTGAGACAAATATTACCATTTTCTTCTCTAAAAATGGTTTATTATGCACTCGTGGATTCAATAAGTAATTATGGAATATCAATTTGGGGAAGCACAGGAACTAACATGTCCAAACTTACAATTGCTCAAAAATGGGTTATCAAAATAATGATGTTTAAGAAAAAAAGATATCCTACTGAACTAGTGTATAAAGATAGTAAACTTTTAAGTCCTCATCAGTTATTTATAAAATCAGTTATTAGATTTATGTTAACAAAAAAGTACTAGAGAGAAGATTTAAGTAATGGTATTAACACAAGGAATGCAGCAAATAATAATGTTGTATTGTCCAATCCCAAACACTCTTTATGTCAGAGTCATATATATAGCATAGGTCCCAGAATATATAATAGTTTACCCTTTGAGCTAAGAAATAAGAAATACAATAGGGTTAAGAGGGAAATAGTGGACTGGGTAGTTAATAATATAGGTTTGGTCTAAATATTTGTTGTACTTGTGATACTTGGATGTAATAATAATAATAATTATAATTAAGAATTGTTGCTATCAGTATTATTTTGATTAGTTTGTGAGCATTGGAATTTTGTTTATATTTTTTTTTGTTACTATTTTTGGATAATTTAATTGTAGGTAGTTTTTAATTGTTAAACACCTCTTTAGAAATGCTGGTTAATGCAAATGAGTGCACACACAGTATTTAAAATACCTATATAGTATATATCAGTGAGTTTTTGATATCAGTTGTTGTAATTAGTACTTAAGTGCCAGTTTGTAATTACTGATGTTGCTAATAATAAATAAATAAATATAACCTTAGCATACCACATAAGTGATATTTAGATGCAAACTTGAGCTAATCGTAGGGATTTATTTGAAGAGGAATTAGTTTCGTTAGCTAACCTGATTTTAAACTAGGCTAGATTAGACTAGCTACGCTAAACAATTATATTCACACAAACAATTATTAATAATATCTTGAGAAGAGGCGCATTTTATTATTGTCGGCCGGTGTGCGCTCAGGATCGAATTAGGTTGGTAAATTTTAACCACCATTCAGTGCAGGAATGAGGGAAACATGGAAAACCTCATTAGTTAGATCTTCGAAATAAATCGTTGAAAATTTATATCACACAAAGCATTTTAAAATATTGTAAAGACAAGTAATAAATATAAGTCACGATCATCGAGTGAGGAAACATATTACATAAAGGCACAATATGGTGCCAGGTAATAAGAAAAAAAGATATACTTATTTAATAGACATAAAATGACAAACACTACTTAAGACTACAGAAATTATATCATATGTGGGTTTAGATTAATAAACACAAGAGTATTTTCGCATAAATATCGATATTGGCTATTCACAAACCAGACATCAAGTGAACTCTCTGCCGCTGATACGCATTATATAGTAGTAATCCTCAATTTCCGATATTTCTGCACTCTTCTAACATGCCTCAATGTTTGGAGAAGCGTTTTCCTGGCGATTAATGCAAATTCAACATGCGGTGACCCGCCGTAGTCGTGCATAACAATAAGTAATTCAGTTTTGGTATTTATAGCCACTTTTTAATAAATTACGCCAGTTTCCAAGTACGCTTTTACATTTTGATCTTTGTCCATTACTTTAAGTAATAAGGGGTTGCCAACCCGTCGATCGTTTCCCACAACCCATTTTACAACTACATGATATTAGTTTTAAAATAGAAATAGGAGCTGGTGCTTCACTCGTGGTACCAACATGTTGATTGTTTTCTTCCATTTTTATTCCTCAGGCTACAACTGTTCACTACCGCTAAAAGCATGTGCAAAGAGTATTGTCTATTTACTGTTTATAAAGCATTTGAAGATTGAAAGTCATGGGAAGTGTAAAGTGTCTTGAATTTATTTTGCCTTGGGGTTCCCTTAATAGCCTTATGTCTTTTTCCAACGATGCGGATGTGTCAAAGTTGGTTTGAGATGCTCAGTTATGTATACAAACTATCATGGGCAAGGCTGTTTTAATTCAGAAAATACCGACGAAATCGATATTAAATAAAAAATACTGAAACTTTTAGTGGAATAAGCCTACAGGGAAGACCACATAAAAAAATAGCGCCGGGAACTCTAGTTCTTAGGTGGTGTGGAAACGAGTGTAAGTTGGTGTACAGATGGTAATTCTTTATGTAAAAAAATCTAAAAGAAATAAAATCACTACATTAAAATAATAAGTCGGGAGTCTGCTTTCTACTACTCAGTTTTTTAGCCATTTCTATGTGTGTTTTTAACTACCCTCTTATTTTACATGTTAATAACTCGAAAGCTAATAGAAATTCATTTACTACTTATTTGACATTATTTTATTGAATATATTATAAGGAACATTTTCGTACACTTACAAATTTGTCGTAGAATGGCGCATTCAAGAGATATTGGAAAAAAACAGCACCGTGTCCTCCGTCGGATTGTGGGCGCGAGGGCCACCGGGAACTAGACGTAGGGGGCCCCATACAGTGACGTATCCAGAATTTCATTGTGAGACGGGAGTACTACGAGCACAGCATAAATTATTTATGCTGTGCTACGAGCATCACTACCGGGATATTAGATCCTGCCCCTTGAGATTCTAATAGCGCTGCAGGCTAATATTTTGAAAATTTTCAAGTCACGCGTTTTCCTGGCATTTTAGAATTTCAATGAAAAATCCATTTATACAAAATACCGACTTTCACAAGAAAAAGTTTTGGAATTCCATACCTTTTTCAAATAAAAAATAACTATTATATATTACGATTAAATTTATTAAAATTAAAAATTAAAACAATAACTGAAATAAAAATATATTAAAGCAATAGCCAGATTTCTGCGTTTGATCTGCATAATTGGGTATATTAACAATAATTATAAAATTATTGGCAAGATCGCAGTTTCTTGCACTATCATTTGCACGTGACAGTGAAATCAAGATATCAAATCAGCAATTTCTTAATATTCTCTTGAAATTTGTTAGAAAAATTAGTTATATAATTAAGAAAAAAAGAACAAAAAGATTTGACAAAAAAGGAAAATGAATTGTCAATTAATCCAATAATTTCAGGGGGGGGTCCGGACCAGAGATGTGGAAAGTCTGGAGACATATTGACACACATGGGCAATTTAGGAACAGGCATACATCATATCCAAAGTTTACAAAATACATAAATGCCGTAAACTTTAATTATAATGTAAATACAAGCGTGAACTTATGCGTGAACTTATGCGTGAACAAGCGTGAATGCATTTTATAAAAATGTGTGCCGCAAGTTTGATATATTTCGTACTTTCAACTTTTTACTTTAATATCATTTTCAATATCAGGGGCCCCAAAACCGGTAACTCCTGGACCCACCGGGATCTTTCCCGGTTGTACAATCCGATGATGGCCATGTCACTATTGGGGTTAAAAATGGATTGAAGCACACCCCTGAGTGGTGGAAACTTTTTAGACCTTGAATGCTACCCCAATAAACAACCGACCCTGAGGATATGATTTGGTTATAATCTTTTTCTTCATGTATTCGTTTTTACACTAATTTATGTGTACTAAAAGGAAAACCATTAAGAAAGTCAATTAAAAACTGAATTGTGAAACAAAAATAGCGGCAAGACTCAAACAAGATTAACGTCAAGTGTGTCAGCTGTCACTGTTTTTATTCTTACAAGGCGACTAAGTCGCAAAATCTTACCGGCTATGTTTGAAATTACTGTATGTTCAAATTTTTGCTAAATCGAGTTAATGCAATTTTTAGAATCTATAAATTATGTACTATTGTATAAATATCTTAAATATTGTTTTTCTCTAGTAAAAATAAAAAATAAATGCTTAAAAATTTCAACATTTTTGTGTCGCTTTAGTTTTTTTGACTGCAGTACTAGAGAAAAAAGCCTTGTGTCCATTTCAGACGGTTTCTCATCTATTATACAAAGTATAAATGTTGCATATAATGACATAGGGCTTTCTTCTCTAGTAAAATCACTGAAATAACATGTTGTGAGCAAACTATTCACACATGTATTTATATACGTCGTATTTGTCTTATGATTATTTTAGTTTATGATTTTCTAGTTTATTAGTCTTGTCATGATTTTTAATAATAGAGATTTGAAAAATATGAAAATGTCCTGTATAACATAAGATTATTAATAATTGTATAAATTTCATATATATATATATTTATATATGTATAAATTTCATTAAAAGTAGCACATGCAGCATTCTTGCTTAGTAAAATTTCAAATTTAGTAAGATAAAGTACCGTATGTGAAGCTGTGATAAAGTACCATATGAAAGTAGCGATATTTTTCAACAAATTTTAACAGTATTCCATATCCATTTTTCGTTTACTATTAGAAAAAAATCAGATCATTACGTTATTTAGTAAGAAAATTACAGCAATTCAAGTACACCAAAACTTTAATAATTGTTTCCTCTAAACTGTCACATGTGTACATGCGGTCTTCTTCCGAAGTGAGGCAGTATTGCCACTGGAGATTACAGCGCCCCTCGCGGCCGTGTTAGAAGCCTTGTAAGCTACATAATACAGACATTATGCAGTAGAATAATGATAGAGCAACAATAGATATCTCACCGGTTACCATTGAAGGCTTACTTTATTTCTCATCAGGTGGCGTTTCGCATAGCTGGATTTGCGAATACTAATATTGCTTTTTCTCATATGAATATAAATTATTAGTACACAATGATATAAATCTCATAAAACTGAACAGAATATAGCTGAATGTTATATGAAATTCATATTTCAACAATTGGCGATAACAGAAACACACTATTACAAAAAAAACATTTTTTTTGCTTGCGAAAAAAGCTTGCATTTTATTCTTAGATTGTGGAAATACTTACTCGCATCACAGGCATCCAATGATAATGAAGAATCTGAACTTGAAGAATATGACTTTCTCTTGGTCCCTTCAGAGAGAATATCTTTCAGCACAACTCTTCCTTTTATAGCATGGTGCAGTTTCTCACGTTGTGTTAGTACTTCTAACTCACTTGTATTTTTAAATCTTCTAAGCTGTAAACAAAAATGTTTGAGGCAGCCAATATACCTGAACAAAACCAGAAAATGTGTTTATCTGGCATCAGTGGTGATTCTATCTTGAAATGAGTGTACATACAGAAATAGAGTTTAAATTTTAAATGTCAGTCACATCAGTTAAAATTTAAAACAAATTTTAAAAAATTATATAAGAAAAATGAATGACTTACTTATGACAAAAAAGATAATTTTTTGCAGGCATAATTCTTGTTGTTATCTGTTGTTGTTATCTGTCATTACTATTGGGAAACTTGCCAAAATTGACACAGATTAAATATTAATTGCAGATGTTTTCCTTATAATTTATTTAGGCGGCAAGAACCTTACAGTGCACATCAAGAGTCTCAGACAGGATGTTTTTTACTTTAACTGCATGTATTTCTCTTTTTTAATACAAATGCACACTTTGAATATATTATTGAAAATGACAAAGGTAAACTAATGCAAATAATGACAAAGGTAGTAGTATTTTATACCATACCACATAAATACTAGAAAACTCCTAAAGACAATGTGGTGTAGAAATGGGTTACCGTTTTTAAATAAATGCGACACACATCCATAGCCATCAACATTACCATTTACCAGAATCTTAATTAAAAAATATATGAAACTAGATAGTTGCTTTAATGAGCAACGTCTAATATCTCTCCATTAATATTATAATCAAACAATATAGGCTGCCGAGTCGGATTAAAACTCATTTTATCACATTTCTCAGCGTTTACCAGGTTATTGAAGTCAGAATAAGATTGCAACTGGAAAGCACTGGTAATACTATTAACAACTTAAAATAATTTTAGATCATCATCAAATAATAAGGTGTTACTATGAGTAAAACAGAAAGTAATGTCATTTATAAATAATTTGAATAAGAGAGGTCCTAGGTGAGAGCTTTGTGGAATAGCGGAAGTAACAGAAATATAATTAGAATAATGGTGATTAACTCTGACTATCTGTGTTCTATTTACTAGATCAATTTTTTAAGTAATAATTTATGATTCACTCTGTCAAAAGCCTCGGAAAAATCGGTGTATATAGAATCCACCTGATGGCCTGTCTCCAAGGCTTCCAACAGAAATGTAACATAAGAGACCAGGTTCAGTTCAGTAGACTTGAATAATTATGTTAATTGTGTTAATTTAAAAACTGGCAATATTTGTGGCAACATCGCTGAATTTGTATTTCTATTCTTGTTCTAAGTTCTAATCTCATTTTATTTTGTTTTATTTCACGTTTTGCAGTGTTCATCACAAACTTTTTTAATTTTTTTTGATTGCAAATAATTGAGTATGAGTGTTGGTTAGAAAATGGGTAAAATTAGAGTACCTACCTAATCAAACTCAAGAGCCATATGTGATTTATTCCTAGACGATTTAAGATGTTTTAAACGTGGCCAGAATATTAGACCAGGAAGTAGTTTCAGACGTAATTTTACCCAGTATGCCTTTTGGAGGGTATTATCATATGCATATTCTGATGATAATAAATGATAAATTAAAGAATTATTCTAAGTATTGATATGGGTCTATAATTTTTTTTATTCGATTTAGCCTCAGATTTATAGATGGGTGTAATATAAGAAAGTATAGCAATCAAGAAATACTCCGATATCGAGTGATTTGTTGTAAATATAAAACAATGGGCGAGATTAGATAAAGCTACAATTCTTAAGTAACACTGGAGGAATAGCATCAAGACCTGGATCCTTTCTAATGTCAAGTTCTGATAACTTCTCATAAATTGTGGAAATTGGAATGTGATAAGAGGAAACATCAATTTCTCTCTGAATGTGATCATCATGTATATCTATTATATGTTATGACTGGTATATACTGAGGAAAAATACTTGGCAAAAAGATTGGCAATTTCAACACTAGAAGAAACGATATCACCATCTAAGTGCATTTTGCCTGGAATAACATTATTCTCTTTCCTTTTAACAAATCTCCAAAATGCTTTAATTTTACTCCTAATAGAAATTTCAGTTGAGCTTATGCAGTTAGAATAGCACTCAGAGGATACAGTTTTACATGTAGATCTTAGTTGGCTAAATACTGCTTAACTATTGGTAGATTTGGAACTCTTATAGATATTATGAGCAATCCTTTTATCGTTAATTAGCTTTCTAAGTTGTGGTGCATACCACCAAGAAAATTTCTTTATAAATGTTTTCCTGAATTGCACAAACAAATCTATTGCCATGTACACAACATCACAAAAATTATTAAGCATAATACCAAATTCCCTGTTACAAAGAAGAGAATCCCAATCAACCATTTCAAGGTACTGACGAATAGATAAATTTGGTATTAGGGTACTGGTCACCTAAAGTTTCTAGCTGCAGATAGTGATCAAGATATGCATTGAAGTGATTTAAGTGGAAAATATGCGCAGCTCAAAATACACTAGTTACTATTGGTGCCAATTTGAACAAACAGCTGTTCAATTGTAGAAACCCAAGGTACAAGGGTACTGCAGAGTATTTTATTCACTGCTATTAAAAAACCTCCGCCTCTGCTACAAATACTGGACTCGGTTGTAGGATCCTGCGTATATATATTGTAATTAATGAGACCCAATTCAGCATCTTTGATGTCACCATGTAACTATGTTTCAGTAAGGACAATTACATCATAAGAACAGTTTAAAACATTATTACAAAGTTGAGTTACTTTGGTACATAAGCCTCTAATATTCTGGTAATAAACGGAGAGCTTGCCCGAGTCAATGTGCTTTAGTGGTTTTTTGCAATTATCTTCAAGGACATTATTTATATACTTTATCGTTAATTCATGCTCACCATTACTCTGTCTGCTTAATAATTCGTTTCTTAGAGACTCGAGAGCCTTTCTTTGATTTTGAGTTTGATCCACACAAATGAAAATCTCTCTATCTCGACTAATACGATGCTTATTTTTTTTAACAGTGAACACTTCATGAGCAGCACCCAAAACAACTTTTACTGGACGGTTATCATTTTTATTCTGTTTGCCAAAACGAAAAACCTTTGTAATATTTATATCTGAACCAACTCCCTACTACTTCTTGCATTAGAGCGTTAACACTTTCAGCATCATTGGAATTTGGATTTGGAGTAGGCAAATTAAAAACTAACATATTATTTGCTCTCTTCTGACGTTCATAGAGTTCACTGACCTGCCGTAGGTAGTTAAAAGGAGGCAAGTAAATTTTTTTCAATTTTGAGATTTTTGCATTTTTAGACTAGAAGAAAAAAAATCTTAACTAAAACCAAAAAATTTTTTTGATAAAAAAAACGATTTTGATAAAAAAACGATACGATTTTGGAATTTTGAAAATGCGGCAAGTAACATAATGTCACCATTTTGGAAGTAAAAAGGCGGCAAGTATAAATATTTAAGGTAAAAGGCGGCATCTTTGCAAATATACCATTTATTTTTTAAAAATGTTTGGCTAATAATGCATATTTTGTAGTAGAAAGGCGGCATTATACACATCTATTTTTTACTAAAAGATTTATAACAAATACGTAAAAAAATGTCCTAATCCTTCAATTAAAAAATATAGTCTTAGTTACAAACAGTCTTATACCTATCTTTAACTTAAAAACAGTGAAAAATAAAAAATAGTTACTATTAATTTGTGCCATAATTAATATTATTAATTGCTCGTTTATAATATTGATTTTTTTTCTTTTTTTTTATTTAATTTAGTTACCTAGTTTAAGTAAGTATAGTAGGTATTGATTGTTAATCATCATTTTTAGTTTTTTGTTTTTGTTACAAATTTGTTAACAATTTTTATTGTGTGTATTTTTTGGTTTCTTTTAAATAATAGTCCAAAATTTATGTAAGTACTTTTAAATATGTTTTACTGTAATAATTTTTCGAATTTAGGTATAGGCAATGAAAATAAATCACTTGTATTTATTGCAGAAAAGGATTTTATTATTTTAAGCATACTTTAGGATCAGAAAAAAATATAAATATATCAAAAAAAAGAAAATCTTATTTTTTAATTTGAATACTTACAATTAATTAGTAATATGACGATCAGGAATGTAAAAACTTTTTGCGGTTGAGGAGACAGCCTTCGCGACGTCTTCTCTTACTTAAAATCGAAAAAACAGACACCAAACAAGCGCCACATCCGAAAATTTTTGGGGTGGCACATCTTAATTTGCCATATTTCGCCATATCCGTAAGTAAAACAACAAAAAAAACCCTTCCTCTAGCCATGAAAGAGCCGCAGGTAAACAATGCATGAGAACATAAACTGGTTAAACGAATAATTATTGCTTTTAGGAAATAACTGATCCTAAAACTACTTAAAACTTGCAAGATAACTATTATTTTAAAAAACAGCCAGTATTTAATAATACGATGTTACTTAAAACTTAAACTTACCTTCTTTGAGTTAAAAAGTCTTTTGCTTGTTTCTAAATAGCGGCACTTCAAAGGCTTTGTAGTTAAAAGGCGGCATTTGAAAAGATTTTTGTCGTTTGCCGCCTTTTAACTTCAACTTCGTACTCGCATAATTACAAAAGACGAAACAAGAAAGAATTAACCAACATTTTTTTAACCAAAACTACTGAACCAAAAAAAATAACGTATATATCTTTATTAGTGAAACACAACATCGTAAAGTTTTTGCCATTTTCTCAAAACTATGGTTTTGTCACTTGCCGCCTTTTAACTTCTTAGAAGTTCCTGGCTTTTCTCTATCCTGAGTTTTTGTACTTCAATTTTTAAAATTTCCAGTTCAGCTGTAAAATTTTCCAATTTTCTAATCACTAACGGTACACTTTTAAAGGCTAATCGGCAATCAGTACAACAGGAAAACAGAGTTCTCTTTTGGACAACTGCCGCCCAAATCTCAGACGAGCCTAGTCCTGTACACTTCTCAGTAGAGTGCATGGTAACATCACAACTAACGCAACTAATTGCCTTCTCGATTTTTGCAAGTTGCACATGTACTACGCATTTCAGAATTCAGACTTAGCACCTGGACTATGTTTTATATTTCAGTGATTCGTTTTTTTTCGGTATGTATGTCTGATCATTTTTTTCCTATTTTTTATCTGGAATTATACCACAGAAGCTAAATAAATAATTGCTTTGAAACGAATTACATATAAATATTACGGCCCCTATTTTATATCCGGTTTATAGGGGGGGATAATTAGAATTTTTGTAGAAGTTTAACTAAGAAATTTGACGGATTTTTAAAGAACAACACTAAACTACACCAAAACTAACATCCATTCCAAAACATATATGGGACTCTATAACATAAATAATTGGTATTATATACGAAAAAAATACCGGATCGGCTCTACGCGCTGCTGATAAGAGAATTTAGGATCGAAAGAGTTTAGAGAAAAATAATAATTTATGTATATATTATTTTTCATAAATCACTAACAAATTTTACTTCATGAGGGCAGCCTGTATAATAAATCAAAATTTAAACACTTATGTATGGGTTATGTAATTATATAATGAAGCAAATCGTTTCATCATAAATCATTAAACAAAAAAATCCACTTCAATTGCTGATAATTAAAAATGTAAGAACATATTTTCTATTGAGAAATGCAAAATTTAATATATACCTACACTTAAAACTATATTAATATAAAAAAGTTTTTCCTCTTCCGTGATCCATCCATCAACTGAAAACGTATATCTGCACAATGCTATTGGTACTTACCTCGTCATAAGCTGGATTTGGAACATTGTCATAGAGATCTACTTTACTCAGGTTCTTGTCCTAAACAGAAAATTGTTAAAACTTTTGACAGGAAATAGGGAGCCACAAATTTCACCAATCAGTAGTACATTAAAATGTAAATAACTACTTGATCGATGAATTGTGCCTATATGTATGTAGAGAAATTTGATACAGTATTTACATTTTAATCTACTGAATGTGGAAACTTAAGTTTAACATAACTGAACCTTAAAACTGTATGACTTAAATTTTTCTGTGGGTTCTTAAAACCGGTGCACGTATGTAGTCGGCTCCCTTGGAATCCCTCCCTAATTAAGAATATAGAGTATATTTTTTGTTACCATATATAGGGTAAAATTCAATTGTTGAACAGTATTTGCATGAATTATAACCAAAAAGAGAGCCAATAATTTTAGGCAAGTCAAATTGGCAACAAATAACATTTGAAATTTTCAATTCCCCTAAAATGCAATACATTTTAAAAATATGGAAATTGTCATAAAAAAAACTTGCGTGTATCCACGTGAAGATGGAAAATAGGTCGAAATCCGCCACAAAGCCGAATGTTTTCTTTTAAATATTTTTGGGAAACCGCTAATTAATATATTTTGGGAGTTTTTTTTTTGAGAAACACATTTTGATCCAATGAGATGTAAAATATTACTTTATTTTTTAACTTTCGTGTGATTTTCAACAATATTAATTTTTTTACTGAAAATTACAGTATAATTTTCTTGAATATCTTGAAATTTTCCCGTTGGATATTTCAGAAAAACATTCACAAATTTCAATCAAATTAGATACTATAATATACTATAATATCTGTAAGTAATTAAAATAACCCTTTTATAAACATATTTACAATACTAGATAGTTTATATAACTATATAAAAATTAACTTTATATCCTTAGTTTAGAAGCTCTCAACCGGAGTTTCATTTAACCTGTAACCCACGTGACATAATTACATTGAAAAGCCTCAGGCACGCCTGTGAATTGTTCATGAAATCTATGAATTGCCATTCCATATGTATATATTTATTTAGTAATAAACTAATCACGTAGGTTTCGGGATTAAATGAAAGCCCGGTAGAGAGCGAAACGTTCGGCAGTACACGTAGATGTTTTAATTAAACACACTACATACCAGCTGGCTAACATTTGCCAACAGTATTTCTTCAGTAATTAATTATGTAGGTATATGACCATTCTTCGAAATTTAATGCAGATCATGTTCCTATAGGATGACAATTCTATAGGTCTTGTATATATTCTATAGGTCTAGGTATTCTATAGGTCTTCAGGTTTTGTAGATTTCGAGATATTTATTTGGGGAAAACTGAAAAATTACCATTTCCCCTCTTTTGACCTTTTTTGAAAAAAAATTGTAATACCCACTGATTTTTGATCCGTAAGAGGTTATGAATTAAAGTTAGTATATGATAAGATTAGAAAAAAGTGCAGACAAAGTCCTAAAATGTATCCTCATCTGGTAAACTATATTAACAATCAAGTATTATAATAGTGGATAATAAAAATCAACTTACTTTTATTCGCCTAAATAACTCCTCTACCAGTCTTATGGACTCTAGTTTTCGCTGTACCTTAAGCAGCTTTTTTTCTTCTTTAGCTATTTTTTCATTAATTTCATCTGACCCTGATATTTCCAGTTTTTGAAGAATTTTTGCTTTACGTTTTTCTTCTCGTAATTTCCTTCTTAATACTTTTTGCTTCTTTAAATCTGTTTCCCGTTGCCTAAAAATAATTGATTTTTAATTAATATTACATTGTACAAGGATATAAAATTTAACTATTCAAGATAAAATATGATAAATTTACTTTGCCTAGTAATAAATGTAATAATCTTCTCGTCTCATTTTTAACATTATTATTAGCGAAAGTTACTAGTTTCAGGCTAAAATAGATCCCCACATAACATATCTTTATATTTTCAGACACCCTGAGTAGGAAAAAACATTTTTTGTATTACGTCTGTACTCTGTTTATTCGGTAGATTAACAACTACTTTACAAAATTAGGAGCAAAAATACTTTGGGTGAATGACATGAAGTGATCAGATTTTGGCGCTTATTCTGATAGTAAATAGTCGGAGAATGAGCAATGTCTAAGATGCACCCTCTATAATACTCGCGACCAACCACTTAAAAAATATTCTTATGTATAGTTTGTAACATCGAGATATGAGACAGAAAATTTTCAAAGGCCTCAATTGCCGCAATGGGAGATCGGGGCAGTATAACTTTTCTTACAGCAAGCTAAAATCATCACTATAAAGGCGCTTTCATTCAACAAGTTGTTGTTTTGATAGAATACTATTAACTAATATATTTTAACACAAAATGCATCAAAATAATACCCTAAATTAAAGAATAACTGTATTACTTCTATTTCAAGAATTATTGTTAACCAGGAACGACGCGACGTATTATAGGCATATTGGGTAAGTAAGTAAACTTAGTATGTATTTAATATTTTGATAAGGTAAGTGAGGTAAGTGATTAGGTATATTTTAGCGGACTTTGTGATTAATTGTGGGATATTGCGATTATTGATAGTGCATATTATAGTGCATAAATTTGGTATTTCCGGTATGCATTGCATACGCGTTTGGCACTCCGCTCCTTATTGGTCCATTAATTTGAAACAACCAATAGGACAACCCCTGGTGCGAAATACATATACGGAATGTTTAGATGCTTCCGGCATAGGTATTTATTAATATATTTTAAAGTGATTAGGTATATATATATATATATATATACATATATATATATATATATATATATATATATATATATATATATATATATATATATATATATATATATATATATATATATATATATATATATATATATATATATATATATATATATATATATATATATATATATATATATATATATATATATATATATATATATATATATATATATATATATATATATATATATATATATATATATATATATATATATATATATATATATATATATATATATATATATATATATATATATATATATATATATATATATATATATATATATATATATATATATATATATATATATATATATATATATGTAAGTATATATATATATATATATATTTATATATATATATATATATATATATATATATATATATATATATATATATATATATATATATATATATATATATATATATATATATATATATATATATATATATATATATATATATATATATGTAAGTATATATATATATATATATATTTATATATATATATATATATATATATATATATATATATATATATATATATATATATATATATATATATATATATATATATATATATATATATATATATATATATATATATATATATATATATATATATATATATATATATATATATATATATATATATATATATATATATATATATATATATATATATATATATATATATATCTTTATCATTTTTAATGTCTGTCACTCTGTATTTATTTTTAATGTCCACTCTGTATTTATTTTTATCGATTACACGGTAGTTAAAACATTTTGGCAAATCCATTATTTACTAGGAATATCACTGAGTGAAAGTTCTACCCTGTAAAATATTCCGTCTGGTGGCACGCAGTTCGTATAATCCCAGATATTATAACTTTTAAAACCAATTAACGACGAGCCATAAAACACGTGTCTGTCACGCGTTAAATGTAAGTGCCTAATTCTTTAAAACATGCGCGCGAAATTATTCAACATATGAATTTCGCACCAAATACCATTCCATATACGCGTTTGGCACTCGAACAACGAAATTATTCCATATATGAATTTCGCACCAAATACCATTCCATATACGCGTTTGGCACTCCGCTCCTTATTGGTCCATTAATTTGAAACAACCAATAGGACAACCCCTGGTGCGAAATACATATACGGAATGTTTAGATGCTTCCGGCATAGGTATTTATTAATATATTTTAAAGTGATTAGGTATATTGTGACGGACATTGTGATTAATTTGAGTCTATTTGGAAACAGTATTTTGTGAATTTTTTGAGTTTGGTGTGTTAAAGTGCATTTAATTAAACTGTGTTTCATAAGTGTTCTTTACCGTGGGAAGATCATCAGCCTAGCACCAGTCAAAATCAGGAGGATTTAAACGCAACGCCAGTTAAAATAAGTAGGAAACAACTAGGAATACAGGCACAACAAATTGTATTAAACATATACAAGCATATAGTTGCCAGTGAAGGAGAGACTGCGGCTGTAGAAAAGACGTCATATTTGACAGAGGTACCGAAATCTACAGAATACTTAAAAAAGAAGTTACTGAACGAAGTACGATTTGACGCAGGAAAGCCAAAGGAAATTCAAAATCACATGTGAAGTTACTACGAGACACAATTTATGATAAATATAGGAAAAATGAAATTCCAACTGTCGATTCATTATTATTGGAATTGACTTCGAGCGGTCGGTTGCAAATTAGCAAACAAAGTCGTAGAATTGTTTTGTGGCCCTTGGAATATTTGGAAAGCATAACCAAATTTAGAAAAGACCAACAACCAATTTATTACTTGGACGAAACTTGGTACGACACACATGATACAGTCAAAAGAAGCTGGACAGATGACTCTAACAGATGCAAAGTAGATATGCCTCCAAATAGAGGAAAACGATTATTAATTCTACATTGTGGTACTAATAATGGATGAGTTCCTAATTGCCTAAATCTCAGTGGAATAAAATTGGAGGAATCAAGTGTTTACTACCACAAAAATATGAATTCTGACATTTTTGAGGAGAGGTTTGAGAATAATTTACTAAGAATGTAGAAAAGAATAGCGTCATGGATAACGCCCCGTACCACTCAAGACTTTTAGAGAAGATTCCGAATAGAAGCACGAAGAAAAAATAAATTCAAGAACTTTTAATGTCACACAACTCTCATTACACTTGATGCCGCCAGGAGACCAGTTGTAAGGTAGGTATATATATTCATAACGTACTTAATTGATAAAACCATTGAAGTGATAAGCAATTAGAATGGCAACCTTCATATAGATAATTATAAACATACCGCTCGATATCCTCTGTGCGCTTTTTCTCTTCTAAGGCAGTCTTGTCCTTTTCTTCCTTATCTCTTGCTTTCTTAACTAGTCTGTCCCTGACAATCTCTCTTCTCCTAATTGAGGCATCACTTAAATGTTTTGTTTTATCAAAATCAACTTTAATATTTAGTTCAACAACACAGTCGTCCTCTTTATGCACTAATTTCATATCGCGAAAAGCATCCATTGTTTTGGTAAAACCGATATAATCTTTGAATTGCACGTAACCCTCAAAAAAGTCTGTTTTATCACACGAGGTATTCTTAAATCCAGATATATGATCCTTCATTTTGTTCCTATATGTATCACAAATAGGTATATCCACGTAACGGATAGGTCCGAATTTTTCAAACACGCGGTAAAATATTTTTTCAGATGGTTTATCTTCATCAGCTGATGCTCGATGGGGTCTAAACCACTTCGATGGTAGATTGGATAAATGCACTGTGTCTGGACGTTCCCCAGGTTTCAGCTCATTCATCTCTTTGGCATTTTGGAAAAAATCATCCCATATTTGACGAACTGGAAAGTCAGATTTCCACTCTGCAGCACGAACGCGCATCAAATCACTAAAATCTTTCAATTTGATCATTCTATTGTCAATTTTTGATATAACATGTTTTAGTTTGTCCCTTGTTTCGAGTTCTCCTTCAAAACGTACAAATTCTACCGTGGTCTTAACTACTTTTAACACTGTAAATTCATCTGGCTTTATAAGGTCCCTAAGCTTATCCATAATCTCCCAGTGTGAAACGCTTTTTCCCAGTTTTTTTACGTTTGAAAGTTGCAATGACATATTTAATCTTGCGATAGGTTTTAAGTAAATTTGTTGAGGAAGATACAGTGGCACCAAATCTGAGGTGTTGGAGCAACTCTGAAAATCATTCATAATTAGAGTTTACCACAACTTTACATGAAAAATAATAAAATATAAGTTATAAGGTAATCTCTAATTATGCTTTTTAAGGACAACTTTTAAATATCATTTTCTTAATTTTTGATACACCAAACTAATTTTTAATTTTGATCACCGCACCAAACACCAATAGGAAACGCCAAAACCTGTGCTCTATGCCACAAAACATCTACCTCACGGTACACTATATGCGGTACACAGAGAACATTCTTTGTGTATCGTGATCCACCTCTATGCTGTATCAGTGTTGCCAACATAGTGTAATAAGAAATTCCAATATTTTCTTTAAAAATCCTTAAAATTCTCTAGGTGAAAATCGATAAAATAAATTTTTATTGAAAGAAACATAACAAAAAAAGAAAATATTTGGTATAAACTCTTAAAAATTAAAAAAAGCAACGTAACTTAGAAAATATAATAACTCTCTTTTCATTTTCTTCCATTTCAGTTCATTTATCTAATATATCCTAATACAAGGTTGTGGATGTGACAGATTACAAAATGTAAAATCCCACAAGGGAGGGGCTTCTGTAGGTCCTCCTAGAACTGGCGTAATTGTACAAAAATTAAGTAAATCGCGCATGTTTTGATGCATCACGCATTTACCAGTAATGTAGGTAGTAAGATGACTATTAATTCGATTTTTTTGTATTAAATTAATACTGCTTGCATGCGCATTGTGCTCACATCTACTTTATTTTTATTTAATCATATTTTAACATACGTGTACATGGCATAAGGTTTTCCAAGGAGGACCAGTTTTGTCACGGGTCGTAATATGACACGGCTGTCGGCGTCAAGAACATGTCGAGAAGACGGCGTCCTGTGATTTTTATTTCTATTTCAGAGATCCAGAGGTGAACTGTGTGACATATTATGTAATCTATGTTTATGACAGCTGATTTGACCCAATTCACAAAGTGTGTTTTGATACAGCAGTTTCGTGTTCACAAGGTTATCTCACAGGTTATCTCCCGTATATAAATATATTAATCTATGGTTATCTCGGTTATCTCCGTAGATTAATGTTATCTCAATTGAAGTGAGGTTAGGTTCGAAGTTGTGATATTTTGTAAGTGATGGAAGGTAATTTGTTGAAGTGCAAAATAGGGCCGTCAATTTTAAACTCCGATTTATCGCAATTGTATCTAGAATCACAAAAATTGTTAGATAATGGGGCAGATTATTTACATTTAGATGTTATGGATGGTAATTTTGTTCCTAACCTGACTTTCGGCCATCCAGTGGTAAAATGCCTAAGAAATAAAATACCAGATGCCTTTTTTGAAACTCACATGATGGTTGCAGAACCAGATAGGGTTTGTCTGTCTTATTTTATAGATGTATATGTTCTTAATTATAATAATTTATTTTAGTGGATTGAACCAATGGCCGATGCAAGCGTTGATCAATATACTTTCCATATAGAGCCTGTTATACAAGATGTTTTACCAGTTTGTAGAAAAATTAGAGAAGCAGGTATGAAAGTTGGATTAGCATTAAAACCAGATACAGGCATTGAATCTGTGAGACAATACATTGAACATGCTGACATGATTTTAATTATGACTGTCGAGCCTGGATTTGGCGGACAGACATTTATGAATAATATGATGCCTAAGGTACAGTGGCTCAGATATAATTACCCATTACTGGATATCGAGGTAGATGGAGGTGTTGGATTAAATACTATAAATGCTTGTGCAGAGGTAGGTACTTCATTAATTTTATCGCAAATTCATTAAAATTTTAAAATATATTTATTTTGTTTACGTAATATAATATGTATTTTATATTTCTAGGCTGGTGCTAACATGATAGTATCAGGAACAGCAATAATAAATTCCATAGACCAAAAGGCTGTAATTGCTAGCTTAAGAGAAACTGTGGAGAGCTCAATTCATAAATGCAACGTTTAAGTCTGTACCTAATGTGATTCACATTGCATGATATTTAAATAATTATTATTTAAATATTAGGGAACAGTGATAATACTGAGCATTTAATTTCCTTTTAATTATTTTTACACAAAATCATCATTATATTGTAGTGGGACTGCATGGTAGATACTATTATATAAGTTTTTATTGTTATTGGTTATATGGTGAATATTTTCTTAAATTATTTACAATTATATAATGTTATATTTGACAAATTATATTCTATATTTTAAATAAAATAGAGAAATGAAGACTTATATTATAAACTGATTTTAATATGCCTATATATTTGTAAGGCTAACGCAGTTGTGCTTAGTTTACGTTAAATGTTACACTTAAAGTTCTATTAAATATAAATGAGGACATCACTCCACCGGACGTTATAATTATTATAGAAATATAATTTTAAATAATATTTCTGTATTCTCTCTTATTATATATCTATTTAGCTTGCTGATAGCTTTTAAATAGGAATTATTGAGTTAGCGTAGGTAAGAATACGCAATCAGCTGATCAGTAGCATCACTTCAACTATATTGTTACACTTATTATTTATATCATTATCTATTATTTCATTATATATCATTATTTGTTATAGTCAAAGATGACACAAAGTCATACGTCATACTAAAGTATATTTAGAATATATTTATGAGGCTATGGTGGTACCTCATAAAACACTTTAAATTAGGTAGCTGTGCGAAATCTGAAAGTGCGGTAGCTATGCGAAGTGAACTAGAATTAAATGGTTTTACATCACAAACCACCTAGCGCTAAAATTTATACAATTCAGTGACCTTTCTAATTTTTTGTTGTTCCTCACGTTCTATATAATAATAATAATAACTATTTCTGGCGTGGTATAAAATACCGCAATGATTTACTACTGAGGCTCTCTAACTAATTGGTATAGTGGTAACTAATAGGTATTGGTATTGGTGGTAAGTGGTAATTGGCACTGAAAGAAATGTTATATACTATGCCAGATTTAATTGATCGGGAATAAATCTAGTATACTCTGGAGATGAACAGATGACTGATCTCGATATTATCTTGTCAATACAAAATATTCATTAACATATTGTTAATGCTTGATGAGACAGTTTATTATTGGAAAGTAATTAATTTTCTCAGTAGTCGTTCAACCCTTCATAAATGATTGCAAACCACGTGAGCATCGGCAACTTTAGCAGAAAACCCTAAACCCTACTTTATGTGATCAGGTGGCTTGTAATAAGCTATGAAGGCTCTGTATTAATATGTAATATTTTTGAGTGTTTGAAATAACTAAATTTGAAAAAAAATTACAAAGCCATAATGAAATGTGTAAATGAGGTTTAAATAAACAAAGCCATTGCTTTTTTTTTAAATTCACTAAACATCAAATTAAAAACCTTAAAAAGCTACTTGAACTTCTTAAATGTTTTATGTTAAATTTTCTTTTAGAGCAGAATTTCACAACGGCATATTTTCAAACATCTTAACAGCCCACAATGTTTTACGTTTAAGTCACTAATAGTTACTATGGTTCTAGCTTACTAGCACCTAGTTTTAATAAATATACAAAATGCACTGACCGGCAACTTTGGCCTACAAAGTGTTACTCATTAGTGTGGACATTTTTTTTTAGGGGGTCGAAAGTATATAGAGGGTTTTTATATGCATATTTTAAGCACTATAGATAGATATTGAATGCAAATTTCCACACCACTCATGAAGTATTGCTTTCAGCGCGTTGAAAACGAAAAAATAAATATATACTAAAAAAAAGGAAAAAATTCTCAAAAAATAAACAAATATATTATATTCCAAAATAAAGAAAAAAATGTTCAACAAAAATTAAAAACAATAAAATAAATAATTCCAAAATAAAGCAAAACATTCTCAACCAAAAATAAAAATTCCTTAATACCTTAAAAACGTGTATACTATTTTCCTATGTCACTAATTAATAATATTATAATCACTAACATCACTATTTTCTATGTAACTATTTAATAATATGATAATCAATAACATCACTATTTTCAGTTACTTTCATCTTCACTGAAATTATACTTTATACATTATATTTATATACTTGGCATGCAGTTGTTACTTGGGATGTCCATAAATATAAGAAACTGACATTGATGCATGGAGTCACATAGTTGATATTACCTCCTTATCATTGCGAATTGAACACTACTGAATTGATATGGGCGCAAGTAAAAGGGGAAGTTAATTCAATTGAAAGATAACCAAATTATGTCAGTTTTCAAACGGTGCACGGCTTCTGCGGGTACGGCGACGGCGTACGGCCTCTTTTGTGGTACGGCGCTATAGTCAAAAGAAATCGATCAGCTGATCGATATTATTCTCGCTAGAGTTACGATGTACGAAATCGTGCCCCATCTTTCTTTTTCGTACAGCAGCTTACAACTACGTTATTCAGATATATCAACATATAATGGACTTCTTTTAGTTCTTTACTTCTCTCTCTAGTTTTATTATTTTGTGACGAAGAACACTCCAACAACTTATGTTGTATATTAAGAATAATTTAGTGACGTAATCACCAACTTTCAAGATGAAAAGAGTATACATCGTTTTTCCATACTTTTAGTACTTTCTATGTTATAAAACCATGTAGTTCGAGAAATGGTTTATCGTTTATTTACACCCCTATTTCCCTTTACCATAAGCATGTGTATCAATCTACAAAGGTCGCCATCAAATCAAAGATACAAGAAATTTGTCTCTGATGAGCGTTTATACGTTACAATCAATAAACGAGATAATGCAATATTAAATTTGGCCCCTATTTCGGGCCTGCATCGAAAATATCGATCTTAGATAAAATGGTAACGACCAAATTGTAGGAAATTTACTTCCAAACAACTTTGGTCATTATCAGGTTTCGTGTGAAATTGAAAATTAATAAACGAGTTATTTATTAAATAAAAATTCACCTGCTTTAATAAATTCATTCCCGAAAACCGAAATGTAGACTGCCAGTGACCCCCGCCAACGGTTCGCGAAGAGAATCGCTTCCAACGTTTTTTAATTTAATTTGATTGGTGCGCAATATATTAATCTATGGCTATGTGTGTAAGTAAATGTTTGTTGCACGCGACGTGAAATTGTCAACACTTCGTGTGCAATAAACACTTTTTCTACGAGTTGCATACAATATTTTTTCTACGTTCATGCAAAAACCAGAAAATGTTTAATTTAGGTGGCATTAATGTCATGACATTAGGTGACATGTCATGATGTTTATGTCAAAACACTGTGGAATTACAGATGCGTGCAATAAAAATTTTATTGCACTAGTGAATAAAGAACCAATTTTTGCATTACATAGAAATTACATACATTAACGTAGAAAAATAATATTTGCAAATGTCACACAGTCAACCAAAGTATTAAATATGGGGCCTAATATATAATAATATATAATATATTAAATATGGGGCCTATTAGATATTTTTTAATAATAATAATTTTTTTAACAATATTGTATGCTCAATAGCAGAAATAAACAATAGCACTATTAATAGTAATACTCGCAGCTTTTGCCTTTCCATATTATATTATTTAGGCAGCAGCCCAGAGCAGGGTGGAAAAGCTTAAACGTATTACACAGTATTAACCATTTGAAAATCCCTTTCTCTTTAACTGTGTCATTGTTTTAAAATACCAATTTCTGAGCCTATTTCCATAAGTTATTATGGCGTTAATTATGGAGTAAATATGGTAGCCATGTCGGCATTTGTAGGTTCAAACGAATGTGGTATTGTCTTGTCTATCTGCTGCTCTACAGCAGCTCAGAGCCAGTAGATAGACAGAGTACCGCCTTTAATCAAAGATACCGCATTTGTTTGAACCGACAAATGATCGACGCAGAGGCCATATTTACGCAATAATAACTTACGGAAATAGACTAACATAAATAGTATTTCAAAACAATGGCTCAAAGAGAAGAGATTTTCAAATGGGAAATACTGTAGTAATACGTAAACTTTGTCGCGAGTATGCGATGGAGTAAAAATGACGGATGGCGCAACTATGCGGTACTCTACTATACTGTCTATCCACTGGATGAAACGATGAAACTACTACTTACTAGTAGTATTATGATCCACGATCCACTAGCTCTGTAATTTCTGTAGCAGACGAGACGTTAAAAGACGAGATGTATTCTATCAAGTGCGCATACGTCATTTTGTTCTGTCAGACCACAGTAACAGTATAAAAAGAATTTTGCCACAGTGTTAGATGAGACGGTCAGCATATAAGCAATCTCCTATACAAAAATGTATATGAGCAATCCTTACAGTCGTAGAGATGCGGGTTTATTTACGGCAATTTGATTGGCCGTTTCAATGTTCATCAGGACGTTTGCAATAACGTTGGTAGCGTACAAGGATTATAGACTAACAGGATTGCTTATCGGCCACGTGTTGTTAGACAAGATCTGACGTCAGCGGTTAAGTTCGGCCGGCATCCTTTTGCGCCAACGGTCGATTCCAAATTGATTCTAGGCTTCTCTAGGCACGATGTTAATGTACAAATGACACAGTACACAAACGCCGGGAAATACACCGGTGGGGCAATGAACCTACGCCGTACGTATCCGCAGACGTCAAAAGCCTAGTGGGGGCGTACGAGATTTGTCTAACGTTGCGCTTATGGGGATAAGCAATCCTATTTAGTCTATAATCGTTGCGTAGCGTAGCCCAGTGATAAGCATTTGGCTGCAGTCACGGTACACACACAACGGTATAACAGGCGACTGCCACGTCACGTACGAGACATTTCCAGTTACTCCGTAACACGGTACACAGTGTATCGTGCCTTCTGTATCAAGCTCTCTCTCGCAATCTCCACAAAAACTTATACGATACATGCACAAGACCAATTTAGACACAACCAATTTTGGTTCGGCAGCCTGACATACCGTTGTTTGTGTACCGTGGTTGAAATGTTTAATACATCATGTGTTTGTCTGTCTGTGGTGTATGTGCTCCAAATATTAATTTGTGCTTTCAATGCTCTTTGAGTGTTTTGTGTTCGGCTCGGTTATTTAATATTAATCTATGGTTATTTCTCATTTGTTGTCTGTCTCTGTTGTTGTTGAACTGCTTTCGTGCCGTGTCTTATCTATGCTTTCGTGTATGGTCTGTGCTTGAAGCTGTCAAGATGTCTTGTGTTGTCAAGTTTAGTTCTAAATTTTTTAATTAGCCAAATAAATAAAATACTTGAATTGTCAGCATCAGCACTAACAAATATTCTTTGAATATAAATGTTTTAAACTTTCTCCATAATGGACGATGCAAGAACAGTGTTCTGTGGAAATTTATCGGAAATGGTAACAGAAGAATTACTATATGAATTATTTTTGCAAGCTGCTCCTTTAGAAAGAGTAAGAATACCCACGGATCGGGAAGGTAGAAAATCTAATTTTGCTTTCATTACCTTTAAACATGGGGTATCAGTTAATTACGCGTTGCAATTGCTAAATGGAGTGCGACTCTTCGATAAATCAATAAGTGTTAAGCCGAGAAATAATCAAAATCAACCAACTGAAAGATATACCAATCGAAACGAGTACCAAAATACTTTAAATCCTACGGCAGAAATATTAATGGGACAAATAGCTCAGTATAATCACAACTACTTAGCAAATTCCTTCAGTGACGCTTGGCAGGAACATAACAACTTTCATGAACGGGACAGACACAGGGAAAATCACAAGGGTTATAAAAAACATGATTATCATGATAGCAGACATGACTCTCCCAACCGTCGAAGAAATAACTATCCTGATCGTAGAAACACTTTTAAAGATAGGAATAATAGAAGAAATAATAGCCGACATTATTATTAGCAATAGAACTGTTTACCTTTATACTTTTTATCTTCAAAATATATAACGAAATACATTGTGTGTACGTTTGCATTTTATATAATTGCAATAAAATATTTTTAGATTGACCAATTGATTGTTGAGTGAGTCTCACTCAACGTTGTGACTAAGCCTCTAGCCCCATGTAGGCCAAGACTAAAATTATGTGAAATAAACAGTATGTGCATAAATGCAGCAATCAAAAATGTTTTAAGAGCGGTTAAGAGTTGAGAACTACTAACATTTGTAATGTCAGTCTTGCGTTTTATATTTACAATAGTTATTTGGTGTTATTAATGCAAATACTCATCTGCATGTGTACATATTACCATAAAACTTGTAATTTAGAGATAAAATTACAAGTACGCTTATAACAATTATTTATCAAACATAATAATAATCATGATACAAAGACAATGTTATTTCAGGTTGACAAACCACACGGGTGAATACGTTTGAGGATTATTATGATATGTGTTTCAATTTTTTAATCAATGCCTACCTGTGCTGTTGCGAGGTGTTGTAATTGTAGTCGAAACACTCAAGGAAGTAACCTCAAATATTATCGCTTCCCTAAGATTGAAGACAGCAACTTAAATGTATCTACGAAGCTCTGGAAGGGCCACGTAAAATAAAATAATTTCGCTTTCTAAAATTCCGAGTTATAACTCATAAAATAGATTACTAGATCATAAAATAATAGGGCAATGTCATAATTTTCTAAAATCTACAAAACGCAAAACATATGCTATTTAAGATGATAAAAGAATATCTCTTTTACATGTAGGTATTCCATATTCCATTTTGTAATCGTTAAAAATTCTCAGTGCAAAAAAGTGACGCACCTAAAATTTGGTAAAAATTTAAATTGAAATACTTATCTTGTGAACCAACCGTTCGATTTTGATGCATTTCAATTTGATATTTTTAGAGCGTACTTGCAAGAAAATTGTTTTGTGCCGAACTTGTATTCTAAGCAATTTTCCTTACTGTGTTAGTTGAAAAACGGTATAGGTGTTTTTTCAGCAGTGTTCAAGGCGCTGTGGAGTGTTATGGTGGCAATATAATTGATTTAAAAAGAGCAAAATGTTAAGCAGTCTTTTCTGAATCTGTATGTATTTTTTCAAATTTTTATATCTTAAGATATGGGAGATACAAAGCTGATCAAAAAGCATTGATAGATATTGTTTTTCCAATGGTAGCTAAGTAACTACGTTTTAACTACCGTTTTTCACAAGTAGGCCGAGGAAAAAAATATACAAATAAATAATAGTCATGAATGTCACTTTAGTGTAAAGTTTTCAAATTGAATGAGGTTCCGATAATTCAGTATAGTTAAGTGATAATAAATTAATAATGGTGCAAATAGCTTTGGAATTAGTAACGAGGATCATGGGGTTGATAGATAATGGCCGAAGTCAGAGATATGCGGCTCGTGCGGTTGGGTTGCCTGAAACTACTGTTAGAAGGGCAATTCGGAAGTACCGAATCCATTAATTTAAAATCCAGAAGACTTGCAATGGACCGCGGCTACCTCGACAACATCGAGTAGCTCGGCTTAATTTTGCACGCATTTACGAAAATTGGGATGAATGGGACTGGTCACATGTTATGTTTTCGGATGAATAGAGATTTTGCTTGCATTCACCCGATGGACGCTTGAGGGTGTGGAGAAGAAATGGTGAAAGGTACCACCAAAGCAAGGATTATAGACTAACAGGATTGCTTATCGGCCACGTGTTGTTAGACAAGATCTGACGTCGCGGTTAAGTTCGGCCGGCATCCTTTTGCGCCAACGGTCGATTCCAAATTGATGCTAGGCTTCTCTAGGCACGATGTTAATGTACAAATGACACAGTACACAAACGCCGGGAAATACACCGGTGGGGCAATGAACCTACGTCGTACGTATCCGCTGACGTCAAAAGCGTCGTGGGGGCCACGAGATTTGTCTAACGTTGCGCTTATGGATATAAGCAATCCTGTTCAGTCTATAATCGTTGCCATCAAAGCATGTTTCGTGCTGCTGTTGTGACACAATATTTAAATGGTCCGCAAAGAACGTTTACCGTGGCCGGCCAGAAACCCTATAGAGCACTTGTGGGTTGTGGGATGAATTAGGAAAACGTATTGGCAATCGGCACGTTCCGCGAAACTTGCACAAATTGGGAGATGCTTTAGTTGAGGAGTGGGGTAACATACCCCAAAACTTAATATCCAATTTAACAAGAAGCATGCCAACCAAGTTGGCATCATCCGGAGACGACCAAAACAGTTTTAATCGTCTCTGGATGATGCCAACTTGGTTGGCGAAACGCGCGTCGAGCGAAGTGAAAGTGTTTTGGTGTTTGTGGAAACTACTCCGAGTGTTACAGTTACATCAAAGGTTCCAGCCCTATCCAGTAAGAAGCATATGCCACGCCGCATGGAAGCTGTAGTTCGAGCGAGGGGGGATACCCGTTACTGACAATTTTCTTAATTTTGTTGTTTGTTTTTACTTTATTATTGTTAAATTACATAAAACTTGAATTACAGAAACGAATTGTTTCTTCTGTTTTCTACGTTCATACGCCAATAAAATATATTTACCATTGTTTATTTGTATATTTTTATTCTCGGCCTACTTGTGAAAAACGGCAGAAAAAACATACAGATTCAGAAAAGACTGCTTAACATTTTGCTCTTTCTAAAAAAATTATATTGCCACCATTACACTCCACAGCGCACCTATAACACAGCTGAAAAAAACTATACCGTTTTTCAACTAACACAGTAAGGAAAATTA